>JAHLGP010016410.1:0-26908 GCA_020141445.1 Bruguiera sexangula
AGTGTATTGTATATAATTAAGTCCAATACTTGTATATTTGTTTATTTAACATTTTCAAATATTATTTTTTGTCACCATTCAGATGTAATGGCATTAGCAATAAATTTCAAAATGAAAACATTGCACATTTTCAATTTTTAGAATTCAAAATTCCTGTAGGGATAAATGTATTGTTAATAATCAGTTGAATTTAAATTTTGAAATTTTTTTAATTATATCCTTTGCGACAATGCTATTTGAAATGATTTATATAATTTTAGTCTAAAAATGTACAACATAAGAAAAAGAAAATGCTAGTGTCTCTAATAAGATGTTTGGCCACCCCTTTCAAGTGCAAGATGCTCGACCTAACGTTGAAACTTGGGATTGCTATTTATAATTTTCTTCCACTAAAGTGTAATTTATACAATTGAGTCCAATACTTGTATTTTTGTGTATTAACATTTTCAAATATTATGTTTTTTGACCATTCAAATGTAATGACATTAGCAATAAATTTAAAAATCAAAACATTGCACTTTTTCAATTTTTAAAATTTTAAATTCCTATAGGGATAAATGCACTACTAATAATTAATTAATTTTAAATTTTAAATTTTTTTTAATTATCTCCTTTGCCACAATGCTATTTCAAATGATTTATATAATTTTAGTCTAAAAATATACAATATAAGAAAAAGCAAATGCTAGGGTCTCTAATAAGAAGTTTGCCCACCCCCCTCAAGCACAATGTGCTCGACCTAACGTTGAAACTTGGAATTGCTATTTATAATTTTCTTCCCCTAAAATGTAATTTATACAATTGAGTCGAAGACTTGTATTTTTGTTTATTAAACATTTTCAAATATTATCTTTTCTAACCATTCAAATGTAATGACATTAGCAATAAATTTAAAAATCAAAACATTGCAATGTTTCAATTTTTAGAATTCTGAATTTCTATTGGGATAAATACACTGTTAATAATCAATTGAATTTAAATTTTGAAATTTTTTTAATTATCCCCTTTGTAACAAAGCTATTTGAAATTATTTATATAATTTTAGTCTACAAATATACAACATAAGGAAAAGCAAATGCAAGGGACTCTAATCAGAAGTTTTCCCCCCCTCAAGCGCAATACGCTCGACCTAACATTAAAACTTGAGATTGCTATTTATAATTTTCTTCCCCTAAAGTGTAATTTATACAATTGAGTCCAATACTTGTATTTTTGTGTATTTAACATTTTCAAATATTATGTTTTTCTCACCATTCAAATGTAATGGCATTAGAAATAAATTTAAAAATCAAAACATTGCACTTTTTTAATTTTTAGAATATTAAATTCCAATAAGGATAATTTCACTATTAATAATGAGTTAAATTTAAATTTTGAAACTTTTTTAATTATCTCCTTTGCCACAAAGCTATTTGAAATGATTTATACAATTTTTGTCTAAAAATATACAACATAAGAAAAAGCAAATGCTAGGGTCTCTAATAAGAAGTTTGTCCATCTCCCTCAAGCACAATACGTTCGACCTAACATTGAAACTTGAGATTGCTGTTTATAATTTTCTTCCCCTAAAGTGTAATTTATACAATTGAGTCCAATACTTGTATTTTTGTGTACTTAACATTTTCAAATATCACGTTTTTATCACCATTCGAAGGTAATGGCATTAGCAATAAATTTAAAAATCAAAACATTCCACTTTTCCAATTTTTAGAATTCTAAATTCCTATAGGGATAAATGCACTGTTAGTAATCAATTGAATTTCAATTTTGAAATGTTTTTAGTTATCTCCATTGCCTCAATGCTATTTGAAATGATTTATATAGTTTTAGTCTAAGAACATACAACATAAGAAAAAGGATATGCAATGGACTCTAATATGAAGTTTTCTCACCCCCTTCAAGCGCAATATGCTCAACTTAATATTGAAGTTTGCGATTGTGCTTTTTATTATTCTTCCACTAAAGTGTATTGTATATAATTGAGTCCAATACTTGTATATTTGTATATTTAACATTTTCAAATATTATTTTTTGTCACCATTCGGATGTAATGGCAAATAAATTTCGAAATCAGAACATTGCACGTTTTCAATTTTTAGAATTCTAAATTCCTGTAGGGATAAATGCACTGTTAATAATCACTTGAATTTAAATTTTGAAATTCTTTTAATTATCTCCTTTGTCAGATTGCTATTTGAAATGATTTATATAATTTTAGTCTAAAAATATACAACATAAGAAAAGGCAAATGCTAGGGTCTATAATAAGAAGTCTGCCTACCCCCCTTAAATGCAATATGCTCGACCTAACGTTGAAACTTGGGATTGGTATTTATAATTTTCTTCCACTTAAGTGTAATTTATACAATTGATTTCAATACTTATATTTTTGTTTGTTTAACATTTTCAAATATTATGTTTTCTGACCATTCAAATGTAATGGAATTAGCTTTAAATTTAAAAATCAAAACATTGTACTTTTTGAATTTTCAAAATTCCTAATTCCTATTGGGATAAATGCACTGTTAATAATTAGTTGAATTTAAATTTTGAAATTTTTTTAATTATCTCCTTTGCAACAGTGTCATTTGAAATGATTTAGATAATTTTAATCTACAAATATACAACATAAGAAAAAGCAAATGCAATGGACTCTAATCAGAAGTTTGCCCACCCCGCTCAAGCGCTATACGCTCGTCCTAACATTGAAACTTGGGATTACACTTTATAATTTTCTTCTCCTAAAGTGTAATTTATACAATTGAGTCCAATACTTGTATTTTTGTGTATTTAACATTTTCAAATATTATGTTTTTCTTGCCATTGAAATGTAATGGCATTAGCAATAAATTTAAAAATCAAAACATTGAACTTTTTCAATTTTTAGAATTCTAAATTCCTATAAGGTTAATTGCACTATTAATAATCAATTGAATTTAAATTTTGATTGCTTTTTAATTATCTCCTTGGCCACAATGCTATTTGAAATGATTTATATAATTTTTGTCTAAAAATATACAACATAAGGAAAACAAATGCTAGGGGGTCTCTAAAAAGAAGTTTGCCCAGCCCCCTCAAGTGCAATATGCTCGACCTAACGTTGAAACTTGGGATTGCTCTTTATAATGTTCTTCCGCGAAAGTGTAATTCATACAATTGTGTCCAATACTTGTTTTTTTTATGTATTTAACATTTTCAAATATTATGTTTTTCTCACCATTCAAATGTAATGACATTAGCAATAAATTTAAAAATCAAGTATTGCACTTTTTCAATTTTTAGAATTCTAAATTCTTATAAGGATAAATGCACTGTTAGTAATTAGTTGAATTTCAATTCTGAAATTTTTTTAGTTATCTCCATTGCCTCAATGTTATTTGAAATGATATATATAGTTTTAGTCTAGCAACATACAACATAAGAAAAAGGATATGCAATGGACTCTAATATGAAGTTTCCCCACCCCCCTCAGGCGCAATATACTCAACCTAATATTGAAGTTTGCGATTGTTATTTATATTTTTCTTCCACTGAAGTGTATTGTAAATAATTGAGTCCAATACTTATATATTTGTTTATTTAACTTTTTCAAATATTATTTTTTGTCACCATTCAGATGTAATGACATTAGCAATAAATTTCAAAATCAAAACATTGCACGTATTCAATTTTTAGAGTTCTAAATTCCTGTAGGGATAAATGTACTGTTAATAATTAGTTGAATTTAAATTTTGAAATTTTTTTAGTTATCTCCTTTGCCATAATGCTATTTGAGATGATTTATATAATTTTAGTCTAAAAATATACAACATAAGAAAAAGAAAATGCTAGTGTCTCTAATAAGAAGTTTGCCCACTCCACTTAAGTGCAATATGCTCGATCTAACATTGAAACTTGGGATTCCTATTTATAATTTTCTTCCACTAAAGTGTAATTTATACAATTGAGTCCAATACTTGTATTTTTGTTTATTTAACATTTTCAAATATTATTTTTTTCTCTCCATTCAAATGTAATGACATTAGTAATAAATTTAAAAATCAAAACATTGCACTTTTTCAATTTTTAGAATTCTAAATTCCTATAGGGATAAATGCACTGTTAATAATCAATTGAATTTAAACTTTGAAATTTTTTTAGTAATCTCCTTTGCCTTAATGCTATTTGAAATGATTTATATAATTTTAGTCTAAAAACATACAACATAAGAAAAAGGAAACACAATGGACTCTAATAAAAAGTTTGCCCACCCCCTTCAAGCGCAATATGCTCAACCTAATATTGAAGTTTGCAATTGCTATTTATAATTTTTCTTCCACTAAAGTGTAATTTATACAATTGAGACCAATACTTGTATTTTTGTGTATTTATCATTTTCAAATATTATGTGTTTCTCACCATTCAAATGTAATGACATTAGCTATAAATTTTAAAATCAAAACATTGCACTTTTTCAATTTTTAGAATTCTAAATTCCTATAGGGATAAATGCACTGTTAATAATCAGTTGAATTTAAATTTTGAAATTTTTTTAGTTTTCTCCTTTGCCTCAATGCTATTTGAAATGATTTATATAGTTTTAGTCTAAAAACATACAACATAAGAAAAAGGAAATGCAATGGACTCTAATAAAAAGTTTTCCCACCCCCCTTAAGCGCAATATGCTCAACCTAATATTAAAGTTTGCGACTGCTATTTATATTATTCTTCCACTAAAGTGTATTGTATATAATTGAGTATAATACTTGTATTTTTGTTTATCTAACATTTTGAAATATTATGTTTTCTCACCATTCAAATGTAATGGCATTAGCAATAAATTTAAAAATCAAAACATTGCACTTTTTCAATGTTAGATTTCCAAATTCCTATAAGGATAAATGCACTGTTAATAATCTGTTGAATTTAAATTTTGAAAGTTTTTTAGTTTTCTCCTTTGCCTCAATGCTATTGAAATGATTTATATAGTTTTAGTCTAAAAACATACCACATAAGAAAAAGGAAATGCATGGGACTCTAATAAGAAATTTGCCCACCCACCTCAAGCGCAATATGCTCGACCTAACATTGAAACTTGCGATTGTTATTTATAATTTTCTTCCACTAAAGTGTAATTTATACGATTGAGTCCAATACATGTATTTTTGTGTATTTAACATTTTTAAATATTATGTTTTTCTCACCATTTAAATGTAATGACATTAACAATAAATTTAAAAATCAAAGCATTGCACTTCTTCAATTTTCGAATTCTAATATCCTATAAGGATAAATGCATTGTTAATAATTAGATGAATTTAAATTTTAAAATTTTTTTAGTGATCACCTTTGCCATAATGTTATTTCAAATGATCTACATCATTTTAGTCCAAAAATATATAGCATAAGAAAAACCAAAAGTAAGGGACTCTAGTAAGAAGTTTCCCCACCCCCCTCAAGCATAATATGCTCAACCTAATATTGAAGTTTGTGATTGCTATTTATAGTATTTGTCCACTAAAGTGTATTGTATATAATTGAATCCAATACTTGTGTTTTTGTTTATTCAACATTTTCAAATATTATGATTTTCTCACCATTCAAATGTAATGACATTAGTAATAAATTTGGAAATCAAAACATTGCACTTTTTCAATTTTTAGAATTCTAAATTCCAATAGGGATAAATGCACTGTTAATAATCATTTGAATTTAAATTTTGAAATTTTTTTCGTAATCTCCATTGCCTCAAGGCTATTTGAAATGATTTATATAGTTTTAGTCTAAAAACATGCAACATAAGGAAAAGGAAATGCAATGGACTTGAATAAGAAGTTTGCCCACCCCCCTTAAGCGCAATATGCTCGACCTAACATTGAAACTTGGGATTGCTATTTCTAATATTCTTCGACTAAAGTGTCTTTTATACAATTGAGTCCAGTACTTGTATTTCTATTTATTTAACATTTTCAAATATTAAGTTTTTCTAGACATTCAAATGTAATGGCATTGGCAATAAATTTTACAATCAAAAGATTTCACTTTTTCAATTTTTAGAATTCTAAATTCCTATAAGGATAAATGCACTATTAATAATTAGTTGAATTTAAATTTCGAAATTTTTTTATTCATCTCCCTTGCCACGATACTATTTGAAATGATTTATATAATTTTTGCCTAAAAATATACCGCATAAGAAAAAGCAAATGCACGAGACTCTAATAAGAAGTTTGCCTACCCCCCTCAAGCGCTATATGCTCGACCTAACATTGAAACTTGGGATTGCTATTTATAATATTCTTTGACTAAAGTGTCTTTTATACAATTGAGTCCAGTACTTGTATTTCTGTTTATTTAACATTTTCAAATATTATGTTTTTCTGGCCATTCAAATGTAACGGCATTGGCAATAAATTGAAAAATCAAAACATTGCACTTCTTCAATTTTTAGAATTCTAAATTCCAATAGGGATAAATCCAC
Organism: Bruguiera sexangula; assembly: GCA_020141445.1. Classification (NCBI taxonomy): domain Eukaryota; kingdom Viridiplantae; phylum Streptophyta; class Magnoliopsida; order Malpighiales; family Rhizophoraceae; genus Bruguiera; species Bruguiera sexangula. Next base: position 6,460 of record JAHLGP010016410.1, read on the forward strand.
TGTTAAGAATCATTTGAATTTAAATTTTGAAATTTTTTTCGTAATCTCCATTGCCTCAAGGCTATTTGAAATTATTTATATAGTTTTAGTCCAAAAACATGCAACATAAGGAAAAGGAAATGCAATGGACTCGAATAAGAAGTTTGTCCACCCCCCTTAAGCGCAATATACTCGACCTAACATTGAATCTTGAGATTGATATTCATAATTTTCTTCCACTAGAGTGTATTTTATACAATTGAGACCAATACTTGTATTTTTGTTTATTTAACATTTTCAAATATTATGTTTTTCCAGCCATTCAAATGTAATGACATTGGCAATAAATTGAAAAATCAAAACATTGCACTTTTTCAATTTTTAGAATTCTAAATTCCAATAAGGATAAATGCACTATTAATAATCATTTGAATTTAAATTTTAAAATTTTTTTCGTAATCTCCATTGCCTCAAGGCTATTTGAAATTATTTATATAGTTTTAGTCCAAAAACATGCAACATAAGGAAAAGAAAATGCAATGGGCTTGAATAAGAAGTTTGCCCACCCCCCTCAAGCGCAATATGCTCGACCTAACATTTAATCTTGGGATTGCTATTCATAATTTTCTTCCACTAGAGTGTATTTTATACAATTGAGTCCAATACTTGTATTTTTGTTTATTTAACAATTTGAAATATTATGTTTTTCTCATCATTCAAATGTAATGGCATTGGTAATAAATTCAAAAATCAAAACATTGCACTTTTTCAATTTTTAGAATTCTAAATTCCTATAGGGATAAATGCACTGTTAATAATCAATTGAATTTAAATTTTGAAATTCTTTTAGTAATCTCCATTGCCTTAATGCTATTTGAAATGATTTATATAGTTTTAGTCTAAAAACATACAACATAAGAAAAAGGAAATGCAATGAACACTAATAAGAAGTTTGCCCACCTCCCTCAAGCATAATATGCTCGACCTAACATTGAATCTTAGGATTGCTATTTATAATATTCTTCGACTAAAGTGTCTTATGTACAATTGTGTCCAGTACTCGTATTTATGTTTATTTAACATTTTCAAATATTATGTTTTTTAGGCCATTCAAATGTAATCGCATTGGCAATAAATTTTAAAATCAAAAGATTTCACTTTTTCAATTTTTTGAATTCTAAATTCCTATAGGGATAAATGCACTATTAATAATCCGTTGAATTTAAATTTTGAAATTTTTTTATTCATCTCCTTTGCCACAATGCTATTTAAAATGATTTATATAATTTTAGTCTAAAAATGTACCACATAAGAAGAAACAAATGCACGGGACTATAATAAGAAGTTTGCCCACCCCCCTTAAACGCTATATGCTTGACCTAACATTGAAACTTGGGATTGCTATTTATAATTTTCTTCCACTAAAGTTTATTTTATACAATTGAGTCCAATACTTGTATTTGTGTGTATTTAACATTTTCAAATATTATATTTTTCTCACCATTCAAATGTAATGGCATTGGCAATAAATTGAAAAATCGAAACATTACACTTTTTCAATTTTTAGAATTCTAAATTTCTATAGGGATAAATGCAATGTTAATAATCAGTTGAATTTAAATTTTGAAAATTTTTTAGTAATCTCCATTGCCTCAATGCTATTTGAAATGATTTATATAGTTTTAGTCTAAAAACATACAACATAAGAAAAAGAAAATACAATGGATTCTAATAAGAAATTTGCCCACCCCCCTCAAGCGCAATATGCTCGACCTAACATTAAAACTTGGGATTGCTATTTATAATTTTCTTCCATGAGAGTATATTTTATACAATTGAGTCTAATACTTGTATTTTTGTGTATTTAACATTTTTAAATATTATGTTTTTCTCACTATTCAAATGTAATGACATTAGCAATAAAGTTAAAAATCAAAACATTGCACTTTTTAAATCTTAGAATTTTAAATTCCTATAGAGATAAATGCACTGTTAATAATCTGTTGAATTTAAATTTTAAATTTTTTTTGTTTATCTCCTTTGCCACAATGCTATTTGAAATGATTTCTATAGTTTTATTCTAAAAACATACAACATAAGAAAAAAGAAATGCAATGAACTCTAATAAGAAGTTTCCCCACCCCCATCAAGTGTAATATGCTTAACCTAATATTGAAGTTTGCGATTACTATTTATATTATTCTTCAGTAAAGTGTATTGTATTGAATTGAGTCCAATACTTGTATTTCTATTTATTTAACATTTTCAAATATTATGTTTTCTCACCATTCAAATGTAATGGCATTAGCAATAAAATTAAAAATCAAAATGTTGCACTTTTTCAATTTTTGAATTCTAAATTCATATAGGGATAAATGAATTGTTAATAATCAGTTGAATTTAAATTTTAAATTTTTTTTAATTATCACCTTCACCACAATTTTATTTCAAATGATTTATATAATTTTACTCTAAAAATATACAACAAAAGAAAAAGTAAATGCAAGGGACTGTAACAAGAAGTGTGCCCACCCCCCTCAAGCACAATATGCTCAACCTAACGTTGAAACTTAGGAATCCTATTTATAATTTTCTTCACAATTGAATCCAATACTTGTATTTGGGTGTATTTACATTTTCAAATATTATGTGTTTCTCACCATTCAAATGTAATGACATTCGCAATAAAGTTAAAAATCAAAACATTGCACTTTTTCAATTTTAGAATTCTAAATTCCTATAGGGATAAATGCCTTATTAATAATTAGTTGAATTTAAATTTTGAAATTTTTTTAATTATCTACTTTGCCACAATGCAATTTGAATGATTTATATAATTTTAGTTTAAAAATATACATCAGAAGAAAAAGCAAATGCAAGGGACTCTAATAAGAAGTTTGCCCACCCCCCTCACGCACAATATGCTGGACCTAATATTGAAGTTTGCGATTGCTATTTATATTATTCTTCCACTAAATTGTATTGCATGCAATTGACTCCAATACATGTATGTTTGTTTATTTAATATTTCCAAATATTATGTTTTTTTCACCGTTAAAATGTAATGGCATTAGCAATCAATTTAAAAATCAAAACATTGCACTTTTTCAATTTTTAGCATTCTAAATTCCTATAGGGATAAATGCACTGTTTATAATCAGGTGAATTTAAATTTTGCAATTTTTTTAATTATCTCCTTTGCCACAATGCAATTTGAAATGATTTATATAATTTTAGTCAAAAAATATACAACATAAGAAAAAGCAAATGCAAGGGACTCTAATTAGAAGTTTGCCCAACCCCCTCAAGTGCAATATGCTCGACCTAACATTGAAACTTGGGATTGCTATTTATAATTTTCTTCCATTAAAGTGTAATTTATACAATGGAGTCCAATACTTGTATTTTTGGGGATTTAACATTTTCAAATAATATGTTTTCCTCACAATTCAAATGTAATGGCATTAAAAACGAATTGAAAAATCAAAACATTACATTTTCTTAATTTTTAGAATTCTAAATTCCTATAGGGATAAATGCAATGTGAATAACAAGTTCAATTTAAAATTTGAAATTTTTTTTTTTGTAATCTCCACTGCCTCAATGCTATTTGAAATGAATTATACAGTTTTAGTCTAAGAACATACAACATAAGAAAAAGGAAATGCAATGGACTCTAATAAGAAGTTTGCCCACCCCCCTTAAGCGAAATTTACTCGACCTAATATTGAAGTTTGCAATTGCTATTTATATTATTCTTCCACGAAATTGTATTGCATACAATTGAGTCCAATACATGTATTTTTGTGTATTTAACATTTTCAAATATTATGTTTTTCTCACCATTCAAATGTAATGGCATTAGCAATCAATTTTAAATTCAAAACATTGCAATTTTTCAATTTTTAGAATTCTAAATTCTTATAGGGATAAATGCACTATTAATGATCAGTCGAATTTAAATTTTGAAATTTTTTTAGTAATCTCCTTTACCTTAATGTCATTTGAAATGATTTATATAATTTTAGTCTAAGAACATACAACATAAGAAAAAGGAAATGCAATGGACTCCAATAAGAAATTTGTCCACACCCCTCAAGCGCAATATGGTATACCAAATATAGAAGCTTGGAATTGCTATTTATATTATCCTTCCACTAAATTTTATTGCATACAATTAGGTCCAATACATGTATTTTTGTGTATTTAACATTTTCAAATATTATGTTTCTCTCACCATTCAAATGTAATGACCTTAGCAATAAATTTTAAATTCAAAACATTGCACTTTTTCAATTTTTAGAATTCTAAATTCCTATAGGGATAAATGCCCTATCAATTTTCCATTGCCTCAATGCTATTTGAAATGATTTATATAGTTTTAGTCTAAGAACATACAACATAAGAAAAAGGAAATGCAATGGACTCTAATAAGAAGTTTGCCCACTCCCCTCAAGCGCAATATGCTCGACTTAATATTGAAACTTGCAATTGCTATTTATATTATTCTTCCACTAAATTGTATTGCATACAATTGAGTCCTATACATGTATTTTTGTGTATTTAACATTTTCAAATATTATGTTTTTCTCACCATTCAAATGTAACGTCCTTAGCAATAAATTTTAAATTTAAAACATTGCACTTTTTCACTTTTTAGAATTCTAAATTCTGATAGGAATAAATGCACTGTTAATAATCTGTTGAATTTCACTTTTGAGATTTTTTTTGTAATCTCCATTGTCTCAATGCTATTTGAAATCATTTATATAGTCTTAGGCTAAGAACATACAACAGAAGAAAAAGAAAATACAATGGACTCTAATAATAAATTTGCCCACGCCCCTCAAACGCAATATGCTCGACCTAATATTGAAACTTGCTATTGCTATTTATATATTTTTGTGTATTAAACGTTTTCAAATACTATGTTTTTCTCACCATTCAAATGTAATGGCATTAGCAATAAATTTTAAATTCAAAACATTGCACTCTTTCAATTTTTAGAATTCTAAATTCCTATAGCGATAAATGCACTATTAATAATCAATTGAACTTAAATGTTGAAATTTTTTTAGTAATCTCCATTGCCTCGATGCTATTTGAAATGATTTATATAGTTTTAGTCAGAGAACATACAACATAAGAAAGAAGAAATGCAACGGACTCCAATAAGAAAATTTCCCACACCCCTCAAGTGCAATATACTTTACCAAATATGAAAGCTTGGAATTGACATTTATATTATACTTCCACTAAATTGTATTGCTTATAATTGAGTCCAATACATGTATTTTTGTGTATTTAACATTTTCAAATATTACGTTTTTCTCACCATTCAAATGTAATTGCATTAGCCATAGATTTTATAATCAAAACATTGCACTTTTTCAATTTTTAAAATTCGAAATTGCTATAGGGAAAAACACACTGTTAATAATCAGTTGGTTTTAAATTTTGAAATATTTTTAGTAATCTCCATTGCCTTAATGCTATTTAAAATAATTTATATAGTTTTAGTCTAAGAACATAAAACATAGGAAAAAGGAAATGCAATGGACTCCAATAAGGAATTTGCCCACACCCCTTAAGCGTAACATGCTTTACCAAATATGGAAGCTTGGAATTGCTATGTGTATTATACTTCCACTAAATTGTATTGCATACAATTAAGTCCAATCCATGTATTTTTGTGTATTTAACATTTTCAAATATTATGTTTTTCTCACCATTCAAATGTAATGGCCTTAGCAATAAATTTTAAATTCAAAACATTGCACTTTTTCAATTTTTAGAATTCTAAATTCCAATAAGAATAAATACACAGTTAATAATCAGTTGAATTTAAAATTTGAGATTCTTTTAGTAATCTCCATTGCCTCAATGCTATTTGAAATGATTTATATAGTTTTAGTCTAAGAACATACAACATAAGAAAAAGGAAATGCAATGGACTCCCATAAGAAATTTGCCCACACCCCTCAAATGCAATATGCTCCACCAAACATTGAAAAAGGAAATGCAACATAAGAAAAAGGAAATGCAATGGACACTAACAAGAAGTTTGCTCACCCCCCTCAAGCACGATATGCTCAACTTAACATTGAAACTTGAGATTGTTATTTATAATTTTCTTCCACTAAAGTGTAATTTACGCAATTAAGTCTAATACATGTATTTTTGTGTATTTAACATTTTCAAATATTATGTTTTTCTCACCATTAAAATGTAATGGCATTAGCAATAAATTTTAAATTCAAAACATTGCACTTTTTCAATTTTTAGAATTCTAAATTCCTATAGGGATAAATGCACTATTAATAATCAGTTGAATTTAAATTTTGAAATTTTTTTAGTAATCTTTAATGCCTCAATGCTATTTGAAATGATTTATATAGTTTTAACCTAAAAACATACAACATAAGAAAAAGGAAATACAATGGACTCTAATAAAAACTTTACCCACCCCCCTCAAGTGCAATATGTTCGACCTAATATTGAAGCTTGCGATTGCAATTTATATTATTCTTCCATTAAATTGTATTTTATACAATTGAGTCCAATACATATATTTTTCTGTATTTAACATTTTCAAATATTATGTTTTTTTCACCATTCAAATGTAAAGGCCTTAGCAATAAATTTTAAATTCAAAACATCGCACTTTTTTAATTTTTCGAATTCTAAATTCTGATAGAGATAAATGCACTATTAATAATCAGTTGAATTTAAATTTTGAAATTTTTTTAGTAATCTCCATTGCCTTAATGCTATTTGAAATGATTTATATAGTTTTAGTCTAAGAACATACAACATAAGAAAAAGGAAATGCAATGGACTCTAATAAGAAGTTTGCCCACCCCTCTCAAGTGCAATATGCTCAACCTAATATTGAAACTTGCAATTGTTATTTATATTATTTTTCCACTAAATTGTATTGCATACAATTGAGTCCAATACATGTTTTTTTTGTGAATTTAACATTTTCAAATATTATGTTTTTCTCACCATTCAAATGTAATGGCCTTAAAAATAAATTTTAAATTCAAAACATTGCACTTTTTCAATTTTTAGAATTCTAAATTCTAATAAGGATAGATGCATTATTAATAATTAGTTGAATTTAAATTTTGAAACTTTTTTTGTAATCTTCATTGCCTCAATGCTATTTGAAATGATTTATATTATTTTAGTCTAAGAACATACAACATAAGAAAAAGGAAATGCAATGGACTCCAAGAAGAAATTTGCCCATACCCCACAAGCACAATATGCTTTACCAAATATGGAAGCTTAGAATTGCTATTTGTATTATACCATTGTCGAGAGGCTTGTTTCAGTCCATATATCAATTTCTTTAATTTACACACCAAATTTCCTGCCCTGTGGTTATGAAACCTTCAAGTTGGTCCATATACCCTTCCTCTTCTAAGTCACCATTTAAAAAGGCGGTCTTTACATCCATTTGGTGGAGCTTTAGGTCATAGTGAGCTACCAAAGCCATAATAATTCTTAAGGAGTCTTTCTTAAAGACCAGAGAGAAAGTCTCCTTATAGTCAATACCATCCTTTTGAGTGTAACCTTTGGCAACAAGTTTGGCCTTATACCTTTCGATGTTGCCTTTTGAGTCTCGCTTGGTCTTGAAGACCCACTTACAACCAACTCGTTTTGATCTTTTAGGCAACTCCACTAGTTCCCAGACTTGATTTACATCCATCGATTTTATCTCCTATTTCATGGCATTGAACCACTTTTCAGAATCATTACATTCCATGGCATGTTTAAATGAGACTAGATCTTTATCAATGCTTAATTCAGATTCATGTTCAAGTGAGTAAACCATATAATCATTCGATATAGCTGATCTTTTCTGTCTTGTAGACCTTCGTAATGTCATTTCTTGTGGTATCACTTGCTCATTTGTGACTTGCATATTGTCATTTAGTTCATCTCTTATGTGTTCACTTTGTGTGTTTCGAATATCAATTTGTTGTCTTTGCATGTTGCGTAACTGTGATGCAACAAAAGGAACAACAACTTGAGTAGAAACACTTGGTGTGGGGATAACAACTTGAGTAGGAGTGCTCACTGTGGATCTTTCATTTTTTAATTCTCTAATATCCACCTTTCGTGATTCCCCATTCCCACTAAACTGACCATTTTCAATGAACCGAGCATTGCTAGACTTAACTATTCTAGTACTATGGTTAGGAAAATAGAACCTATACCCTTTGGACTTTTCAGGATAGCCAATAAAGTAACCACTAATGGTTCTTACATCAAGCTTTCTTTCATGTGGATTATATATTCTTACTTCTACTAAACAACCCTAAACATAAAGGTGTTTTAAACTGGGTTTCCTACCTGTCCATAACTCATAAGGAGTCTTAGGGACAACCTTACTAGGAACCTTGTTCAGCAGATATGTAGCAGTTTTTAATGCATGCATCCACAAGGATAAAGGTACAATACTGTAACTTAACATGCTCCTAACCATATCCATAAGTGTGCGATTCTGCCTTTCTGCTACACCATTCTATTGTGGTGTACCAGGCATTGTATACTGTGCACATATGCCTCGACTTTCAAGAAGTTTTGCAAATGGACCAAGACATTGTCCACTTTCATTGAATTTTCCATAATATTCACCACCTCTGTCTGACTTAATCACTTTCACTTTTCTATCTAACTGCTTTTCCACTTCATTTATAAACACCTCCAGGGCGTTTACTGACTGAGACTTTTCATGCAGTAGATATAAATAACAATATCGTGAGTAGTCATCTATAAACGTGATGAAATATTTCTCACCACCCCATGTTGAAATATCAAAGGGGCCACAAATATTAGTGTGTATCAATTCTAAAGGCTCATTACTTCTCATGGCTGGGTTCTTTGATATGTGTCTTGTTTGTTTCCCTTTTATACAGTCAACACATACCTCTCAATCAATAAAATCCAATTGAGGTAGGACATCACCTTTCACCAACCTCAATATCCTTTCTTTGGATATATGACCTAATCTTTGATGCCATAAGAAAGTAGAACTGTCATCATGTGCATTACATTTGTTACCTATATTATGCTCAACAAGAAATAAAGAATCAGCATACATAGCATCAAGATTAAAACGGTATAAATTATCAACCAAAGTACCAGATCCATAATAGTACGAATGCCTATATAGTGAAAATACACCGTTTCCAATCTTAAGGTTAAATCCTATTTCATCCAACTTTGCAACAGAAACTAAATTCCTAGCACATTCAGGAACATAGAGACATTTTTCCAGATCTAGGTGACACCTAGTATCCAAAATTAATCTATACGTCCCAATTCCTTCTATTAGTGCCTTCATTCTGTTTCCCATATAAAGGAATTTCTCAATTCCTATTATGGGTTGGATTGAAAGGAATCCCTGCATGATATGTGACACATGAATAGTAGCTCCAGAGTCTAACCACCAAGTATTATTAGGTACTTCAATTACATTTGATTCAAAACATACTGATATATAGAACATACTTTTCTTTTCGAACCAAGACTTTCTTTTTGGACAATCTTTCTTGAAGTGACCAATCCTTTTACAGAAGAAGCATTTTTTATCCTTGTGAATCTAACCTCTAGTGACTTTCATAGAGGCTTTGTCCTTCTTCTTATCCTTTTTATATGGTTTAGACTTGCTACTGCTAGCATCATTATGAACAGTAAGATGAATAGAGTGATCCTTCATCTTCTTTAATCTCCCTTCCTCCTGAACTAACATGGCCTTAATTTCTTGAAAGTTCCATTTCTTTTTGATAGTGTTATAATTCACTTGGAATTGACCGAAATCAGGAGGCAGTGAGTTGATGATGAATTGAACCAAAAAGGATTCACTCACATCCATGCCCATTGTTTTCAACTTTGTTGCTAGATTAGCCATACTAGTCACATGATCATGAATAGGCTGTGACCAATCAAATTTCTTGGTCGTCAGCTCACTCATTAGGCTTCCTATAATGGATTTATCAGCTATATCTGATTGAGAGTATTCCTTAATTCTCATCATAAATTCCTTTGCATTTTTCGTCTTAGGCATTGATGGCTTGACATTTTCAGCCATCGTCATTCGCATCAAATTCAAACTCAGCCTATTAGACCGTTCCCAAGCCTCATGAAGAGACTTATGAGATTCTATACTGGTCTCAGTAATGACTGCAGGCTTTTCATCCGAGATGACCGCTAAGTCCAAACCCAAAACACCTAAGTGAAACTGAATATGCTCAAACCATTCCGCATAATTCAGTCCGTTGAATTTGATCATCGCATTGCCTAAGGCGAACATATTATTGGAAGCTGTAAACATGATCCAAATTTACACATTAATGCTTTGAATAAACTTAAATGGATTCAGATACATATATTACAAACTTTGATTATGTATTCAAGTTCACCTTTGGGTGATCCTCAAATACATAACTTTAATCAATAATGATGCTAATTTAGATATACTTTGATGGATTAATCAATCATACTAGAGTTAACATGAATGTTATCTTTGGATATACAATCATATTTACCCAGTATATCAATGAATCTCTTTTAGTATCATTAATTATAGGCAATGATCCATCTTTAGATGATCTCCCAGCCTTATAATTAATAATCACAGTTGGTCATTTCAAATCTGTACAACGTTTCATTAGCATCTAAAGAAATGAACAATTAAAATTCACAATCAAATACTTGAATCCTTTCAAGCTAGGCTACTTTGGTAACCAACAAGCTTTCAATATTTGATTGATGTCAATATGATCTCAATAAACTTCAAAATCTTTAATTATTGAGATCATTCAATTTGATAAAACATCAATAAACTATCAATGATGCGGAAAATAAATTTGTTTGTACACTGGCAATATTTGAAACGGTGTGAAAATTCCTTTTTGGGTCAACACCGGCCAATATGCCGGGTACTATATTGGTAGTCGGTTTATACCCCACGCCGGCAAATGCCAGCAGGGTACCACTCCAATAGCCGGACCCTAACATTCATTAATTTCTTTCTTCCCGTCGGCCATGATGACTAAAACGACACGAAAAAATCAGATCCAGAAAGAGGAAGGGCCGGTGGTGGACATTCGGTAAAAGGAACAAATGTTTTTTTTTTTTTTTGTCGGCAAACGGCAAGTGATTGCCGACCCGGCAGCATGGAACCCCAGTGGTCGGCAACACCGGCCATTTCTTTTCCTTTTAATGCCGGCCATTTCTTTTCTTTTCTGTCCATTACAGTATTCACAAACCCGCTCTGATACCAATTGTTAAAAAAAAAAAGGGAGAATTTCTTTTACCAAAATTCTCAATTCTGTGATTCGGGATCTTTTCTTTATATGAATACTAATATACAAATCGTAATGGATTTTACATACCTCTATCCATGATGTTGAGTTCCTATTGTGAAGATGAGAATCCTCTTCTAATTTTGCCTTTTGATGAATTTCCCCTACTCTTCCCTTTTCCTTTTTCTTTTCTGGTTTCTCTGATGGTGAAGAGGAGAAAAATAAGTTGTAATGGAAAATCACGTCTTTTCTTTCTGTAACGGTTATCTTTAATAGGGAGAGTTATCCCTTCTTTTCCTGTAACCGTTATCATTAATAGGGAGAGTGGAGGGATTTTAAACCCGATGACCCAAATTACCATTATGTCCAACCAACCATCATATTAGACCTTTCATATTTGGTCATACTTTAAATAACAAGGGCCACTTGTGTCAATTAATTTAACAATCTCCCACTTAGCCCATGTTATGACTTGATGAATCAATAACGAATATGTGTGCACCATACTTAAAGATCATCAAACCATAATACTTGATTGAATTAAGATGATTGGATCATGGCGGTCACATATCTTTAAGCGATATGATTCCTTCCATGTATCACATAATCATCATAATTCATAATAACTTAACCGAAGAACATTGAGACTTTAAATTGTCATTTCCAAATGTGCTACTAGTTATCTCATAAACTATAACTGTATACAACTTAATGTAGATAACAAAAGCGCAAACAAAACCATGACCTTAATTGAATTCATAAGTGTCATAATGATATGAGCAGCACAAAACATTAACTTTCAAGAGAATGAGGACCTATCCAAAATGCCCATCCGTTCAACATGTCCAGTAAATGTTTTTGGTGGCAAACCTTTAGTTAACGGGTCCGCTATCATCAATTCAGTACCAATATGCTCAATGGACACTTTTTGGTTTTTCACTTCTTCCTTAATAGATAAGTATTTCAAATCCATATGTTTTGCACCTTTATAATACCTATCATTCTTAGAGAAGAAAACAGCTGCAGAATTATCACAATAAATTCTTAATGGCTTTTCTATATTGTCGACCAAACCAAGCCTTAAGATAAAATTCTGCAACCATAATGCATGAATAGTAGCTTCAAAGCATGCTACAAATTCAGCCTCCATAGTGGAAGTAGCAATGATAGACTGCTTCCCACTTTTCCATGAAACTGCTCCTCCAGCCAACAGAAACATGTAACCAAATGTAGATTTCCTCGAGTCTACACATCCATCATAATCTGAATCTGAGTAGCCTACTACTTCAAGATAATTTGATCTTTTATAAGTAAGCATATAATCCTTAGTGCCTTGTAAGTACCTAAGCACTTTCTTTCCAGCTTTCCAATGATCCATTCCAGGATTACTTTGATATCGGCCTAACATTCTAATAGCGAAACTAATATCTGGCCGAGTGCATGTTTGAGCATACATCAAACTTCCAATCAGTGATGCATAGGGAATGAATTCCATTGATTTTTGTTCCAAATCATTCTTTGGACATTGCAATTCACTGAACTTGTCCCCTTTCTAAATTGGAACTATTCCTGTAGAGCAATTTTTCATTCTAAATCTCTCTAATACCTTATTGATATAGCCTTTCTGAGACAATCCTAACAATCCTTGTGATCTATTGTGAAATATTTCTATTCCTATCACATAGGATGCCTCATTCATATCTTTCATTTCAAAAGTTTCAGAGAGAAATTTCTTGACATTATGCAACAAACCCATGTCATTAGCAGCCAAAAGAATGTCATCGATATATAGGACTAATATAATAAACTTGCTCCCACTGACCTTCATATAGATACACCGATCAACGGTGTTCTCTACAAAACCATATGATCTAATTGTATACATGTATTTTTGTGTATTTAACATTTTCAAATATTATATTTTTCACACCATTCAAATGTAATGGCATTAGCAATAAATTTTAAATTCAAAACATTGAACTTCTTCAATTTTTAGAATTCTAAATTCCTATAGGGATAAATGCACTGTTAATGATCAGTTGAAATTAAATTTTCAAATTTATTTAGTAATCTCCATTGGCTCAATGCTATTTGAAATTATTTATATTGTTTTAGTTTAAGATCATACAACATAAGAAAAAGGAAATGCAATGCACTCTAATAAGAACTTTGCCCACCCCCCTCAAGCGCAATATGCTCGACCTAATAATGAAGCTTGCGATTGGTATTTATATTATTCGTCCACTAAGTTGTATTACATACAATTTAGTCCAATACATGTATTTTTGTGAATTTAACATTTTCAAATATTATGTTTTTCTCACCATTCAAATGTAATGGCCTTAAAAATAAATTTTAAATTCAAAACATTACACTTTTTCAATTTTTAGAATTCTAAATTGTGATAGGGATAAATGCACTGTTAATAATCAGTTGAATTTAAATTTTGAAATTTTTTAGTAATCTCCATTGCCTCAATGCTATTTGAAACGATTTTTGTAGTTTTCGTCTAAGAACTTACAACATAAGAAAAAGGAAATGCAATGGACTCTAATAAGAAGTTTGCCCACCCCCTTTAAGCGCAATATGCTCGACCTAATATTGAAACTTGTGATTGCTATTTATATTATTCTTCCACTAAAGTGTAGTGCATACAATTGAGTTTGATACATGTATTTATGTGTATTTAACATTTTCAAATATTATGTTTTTCTCACCATTCAAATGTAATTGCATTGACAATAAATTTTAAATTGAAAACATTGTACTTTTTCAATTTTTAGAATTCTAAATTCCTATAAGGATAAATGCACTGTTAATAATCAGTTGAATTTAAATTTTGAAATTTTTTTAGTAATCTCCATTTCCTCAATGCTATTTGAAATGATTTATATTGTTTTAGTCTAAGAACATACAACAAAAGAAAAAGTAAATGCAATGGACTCTAATAAGAAGTTTGCCCAGTCCCTGCAAGCGCAATATTCTCGACCTAATATTGAAGCTTGCAATTGTTATTTATATTATTCTTCCATGAAATTGTATTGCATACAATTGAGTCCAATAGATGTATTTTTGTGTATTTAACATTTTCAAAGATTATGTTTTTCTCACCATTCAAATGTAATGGCATTAGCAATAAATTTTAAATTGAAAACATTGCACTTTTTCACTTTTTAGAATTCTAAATTCCTATCGGGATAAATGCACTGTTAATAATCAGTTGAATTTAAATTTTGAAATTTTTTTAGTAATCTTCATTGCCTCAATGCTATTCGAAATGATTTATTTTGTTTTAGTCTAAGAACATACAACAAAAGAAAAAGTAAATGTAATGGACTGTAATAAGAAGTTTGCCCACCCCCCTCAAGCGCAATATGCTCGACCTAACATTGAAACTTGAGATTACTAGTTATAATTTTTTTCCACTAAAGTGTAATTTATTCATTTGAGTCCAATACTTGTATTTTTGTATATTTAATATTTTCAAATATTATGTTTTTCTCACCATTCAAATGTAATGGCATTAGCCATAAATTTTATAATCAGAACATTGAACTTTTTCAATTTTTAGAATTCTAAATTCCTATAGGGATAAATGCATTGTTAATAATCCGTTCAAATTAAATTTTGAAATTTTTTTAGTAATCGCCAATGCCTCAATGCAATTTAAAATGATTTATATAATTTTAGTCTAAGAACATACAACATAGGAAAAAGGGAATGCAGTCGACTCTAATAAGAAGTTTGCCCACCCCCCTCAAGCACAATATGCTTGACCTAATATTGAAACTTGAGATTGCTATTTATAATTTTCTTCCATTAAAGTTTAATTTATACAATTGGGTCTGATACTTGTATTTTTGTATATTTAACATTTTCATATATTATGTTTTTCTCACCATTCAAATGTAATGGCATTAGCCATAAGTTTTATAATCGAAACATTACACTTTTTCAATTTTTAGAATTCTAAATTCCTATAGGGATAAATGCACTTTTAATGATCAGTTGAATTTAAATTTTGAAATTTTTTTAGTAATCACCATTGCCCCAATGCTATTTGAAATGATTTATATAGTTTTAGTCTAAGAACATAAAACATAAGAAAAAGGTAATGCAATGGACTCCAATATGAAGTTTGCCCACTGCCCTTAAGCGCAATATGCTCGACCTAATATTAAAGTTGGTGATTCCTATTTATATTATTCTTCCATTAAATTGTGTTACATACAATTGAGTCTAATACACGTATTTTTGTGTATTTAATATTTTAAAATATTATATTTTTCTCACCCTTCAAATGTAATGGTCTTAGCAATAAATTTTAAATTCAAAACATTGCACTTTTTCAATTTTTAGAATTCTAAATTTTGGTAGGGATAAATGCACTGTTAATAATCAGTTAAATTTAAATTTTAAAATTTTTTTAGTAATCTCCATTGCCTCAATGCTATTTGAAATGATTTATATAGTTTTAGTCTAAGAACATACAACATAAGAAGAAGGTAGTGCAATGGACTCTAACAATAAGTTTCCCTCCCCCCTCAAGCGCAATATGCTCAACCTAATGTTGAAGCTTGCGATTGCTATTTATATTATTCTTCCACTAAATTGTATTGCATAAAATTGAGTCCAATATATGTATTTTTGTGTATTTCACATTTTCAAATATTAAATTGTTCTCACCAACCAAATGTAATGGCCTTAATAATAAATTTTAAATTCAAAACATTGCACTTTTCAATTTTTAGAATTCTAAATTCCTATAAGGATAAATGTACTATTAATAATTAGTTGAATTTAAATTTTGAAATTCTTTTAGTACTCTCCATTGCCTCAATGCAATTTGAAATGATTTATATTGTTTTAGTATAAGAACATACAACATAAGAAAAACGAAATGCAATAGACTCTAATAAGAAGTTTGCCCACCCCCCTCAAGCGAAATTTACTCAACCTAATATTAAAGCTTACAATTGCTATTTATATTATTCTTCCACCAAATTGTTTTCCATAAAATTGAGTCCAATATATGTATTTTTGTGTATTTAACATTTTCAAATATTATGTTTTTCTCACCATTGAAATGCAATGGCATTTGTAATAAATTTCAAATTCAAAACATTGCACGTTTTCAATTTTTAGAATTCTAAATTCCTATAGCGATAAATTCACTGTTAATAATCAATTGAATTTAAATTTAGAAATTTTTTTCGTAATCTCCATTACCTCAAAGCTATTTGAAATGATTTATCCAGTTTTAGTCTAAGAACATACAACGTAAGAAAAAGGAAATGTGATGGACTCTAATCATAAGTTTGCCCACCCCTCTCAAGGCTATTTGAAATGATTTATATAGTTTTAGTCTAAGAACATACAATATATGAAAAAGGAAATGCAATGGACTCTCATAATAAGTTTGCCCACCCCCCTCAAGCGCAATATGCTAGACCTAATGTTGAAGCTTGCAATTGCTATTTATATTATTCTTCCACTAAATTGTTTTGCATAAAATTGAGTCCAATACATGTATTTTTGTGTATTTAACATTTTAAAATATTATGTTTTTCTCACCATTCAAATGTAATGGCCTTAGCAATAAATTTTAAATTCAAAACATTGCACTTTTTCAATATTTGGAATTCTAAATTTCGATAGGGATAAATGCACTGTTAATAATCAGTTGAATTTAAATTTTGAAATTTTTTTAGTAATCTCCATTGCCTCAATGCTATTTGAAATGATTGATATAGTTTTAGTCTAAGAACATACAACATAAGAAAAATGAAATGCAATAGACTCTAATAAGAAGTTTGCCCACCCCCCTCAAGCGCAATTTACTCGACCTAATATTAAAGCTTGCAATTGCTATTTATATTATTTTTCCACCAAATTATATTGCATACAATTGAGTCCAAAACATGTATTTTTGTGTATTTAACATTTTCAAATATTATGTTTTCTCACCATTCAAATGCAATGGCATTTGTAATAAATTTTAAATTCAAAACATTGCACGTTTTCAATTTTTAGAATTCTAAATTCCTATAGCGATAAATTCACTGTTAATAATTTGTTGAATTTAAATTTTGAAATTTTTTTCATAATCTCCATTGCCTCAAAGTTATTTGAAATGATTTTATATAGTTTTAGACGAAGAACATACAGCATAAGAAAAAGGAAATGCGATGGACTCTAATCATAAGTTTGCCCACCCCCTTCAATGCTATTTGAAATGATTTATATTGTTTTAGTCTAAGAAGAAACAACATAAGAAAAAGGAAATGCAATGGACTCTAACAAGAAGTTTGCCCACCCCCTCAAGCGCAATATGCTCGACCTAATATTGAAGCTTGCAATTGCTATTTATATTATTCTTCCACTAAATTGTATCCCATCCAATTGAGTCCAATACTTGTATTTTTGTGTATTTAACATTTTAAAAAATTATTTTTTTCTTACCATTCAAATGTAATGGCATTAGCAATAAATTTTAAATTCGAAAGATTGCACTTTTTCAAATTTTAGAATTTTAAATTCCTATAGGGATAAATGCACTGTTAATAATCAGTTGAATTTAAATTTTGAAATTTTTTTAGTAATCTCCATTTCCTCTATGCTATTTGAAATGATTTATATAGTTTTAGTCTAAGAACATACAACATAAGAAAAAGGAAATGCAATGGAATCTAATAAGAAGTTTGCCCACCCCCCTGAAGCGCAATATGGTCAACCTAATATTCAAACTTGCGATTGCTATTTATATTATTCTTCCACTAAATTGTATTGCATACAATTGAGTCCAATACATGTATTTTTGTTTATTTAACATTTTCAAATATTATGTTTCTCTCACCATTCAAATGTAATGGCATTAGCAATAAATTTAAAAATGAAAACAATGTACCTTTTCAATTTTTAGAATTCTAAATTCCTATAGGGATAAATGTACTATTAATAATTAGTTGAATTTAAATTTTGAAAATTTTTTAGTACTCTCCATTGCCTCAATGCTATTTGAAATGATTTATATTGTTTTAGTCTAAGAACATACAACATAAGAAAAATGAAATGCAATGGACTATAATAAGAAGTTTGCCCACCCCTCTCAAGCGCAATTTACTCGACCTAATATTGAAGCTTGCAATTGCTATTTATATTATTTTTCCCCCAAATTGTATTGCATACAATTGAGTCCAAAACATTTATTTTTGTGTATTTAACATTTTCAAATACTATGTTTTTCTCACCATTCAAATGCAATGGCATTTGTAATAAATTTTAAGTTCAAAACATTGCACGTTTTCAATTTTTAAAATTCTAAATTCCTATAGCAATAAATTCACTGTTAATAATTAGTTGAATTTAAATTTTGAAATTTTTTTCATAATCTCCATTGCCTCAAAGCTATTTGAAATGATTTATACAGTTTTAGTCTAAGAACATACAACATAAGAAAAAGGAAATGCGATGGACTCTAATCATAAGTTTGCCCACCCCCCTTAATGCTATTTGAAATGATTTATATTGTTTTAGTCTAAGAAGATACAACATAAGAAAAAGGAAATGCAATGGACTCTAACAAGAAGTTTGCCCACCCCCCTCAAGCGCAATATGTTCGACCTACTATTTAAGCTTGCAATTGTTATTTATATTATTCTTCCACTAAATTGTATCTCATCCAATTTTGAGTCCAATACTTGTATTTTTGTGTATTTAACATATTCAAATATTATGTTTTTCTTACCATTCAAATGTAATGACATTAGCAATTAATTTTAAATTCAAAAGATTGCACCTTTTCAATTTTTAGAATTCTAAATTCCTATAAACATAAATACATTGTTAATAATTAGTGGAATTTAAATTTTGAAATTTTTTTAGTAATCGCCATTTCCTCTATGCTATTTGTAATGATTTATATAGTTTTAGTCTAAGAACATACAACATAAGAAAAAGGAAATGCAATGGAATCTAATAAGAACTTTGCCCACCCCCCTGAAGTGCAATATGGTTGACCTAATATTCAAACTTGCGATTGCTATTTATATTATTCTTCCACTAAATTGTATTGCATACAATTGAGTCCAATACATGTATTTTTGTTTATTTAACTTTTTCAAATATTATGTTTCTCTCACCATTCAAATGTAATGGCATTAGCAATAAATTTAAAAATGAAAACATTGTACCTTTTCAATATTTAGAATTCTAAAGGCACTATTAATAATCAGTTGAATTTAAATTTTGAAATTTTTATAATTATCTCCTTTGCGACAATGCTATTTGAAATGATTTATATAATTTTAGTCTAAAGCTATACAACATAAGAAAAAGCAAATGCAAGGGACCCTAATAAGAAGTTTGCCCACCCCCCTCAAGCGCAATATGCTCGACCAAACATTGAAACAAGGGATTGTTATTTATAATTTTCTTCCTCTAAAGTGTAATTTATACAATTGAGTCCAATACTTGCATTTTTGTGTATTTAACATTGCCAAATATTATATTTCTCTCACCATTCAAATGCAATGACATGAGCAATAAATTGTAAAATCTCAACATTGCACTTTTTCAATTTTTAGAATCCTAAATTCCTATAGGGATACATGCACTGTTAATAATCAGTTGAATTTAAATTTTGAAATTTTTTTAGTTATCTCTTTTGCCTCAATGCTATTTGAAATAATTTATATAATTTTAGTCAAAGAACATACAACATAAGAAAAAGGAAATGCAATGGACTCTAATAAGAAGTTTGCCCACGCCCCTCAAGCGTAATATGCTCGACCTAATATTGAAGTGTACGATTGCTATTTATATTATTTTTCCACTAAATTGAATTGCATACAATTAAGACCAATACATGTATTTTTGTTTATTTAACATTTTCAAATATTATGTTTCTCTCACCATTCAAATGTAATGGCATTAGTAGTAAATTTAAAAATAAAAACATTGCACTTTTTCAATTTTTAGAATTCTAAATTCCTATAGGGATAAAGACACTGTTAATAATCAGTTGAATTTAAATTTTGAAAGTTTTATAATTATCTCCTTTACCACAAAGTTATTTAAAATGATTTATATAATTTTAGTCTAAAACTATACAACATAAGAAAAAGCAAGTGCAAGGGACTCTAATAATA
>JAHLGP010016414.1:0-15983 GCA_020141445.1 Bruguiera sexangula
AAAAAGAAAAGAGAGATATATTCAATCTCCTTAAAATGAAGTAAAAAATAAAAATTTACAAAAGAAAATTAATATCTTGTTATTCAAGTCAAGATAAAGGAAATACAAAAAAGGTTAAAAACAATAGTCTCTGCAAAAATTCCTGCCAAGGCCTGGCCTATAACTATGGAGCCAAGGCATTTATAAATCTATGAAAAGGAAATAGATGATCTCTTAAAAAAAGGGTTTATTAGCAAAAATAATAGCCTATGGAGTTACCTAGCATTTTATGTTGAAAATGCTGCAGAGTTAGAGTAAAGAGTTCTAAGATTAATTATTACCTATTAGCCTTTAAATAAAGCCTTGAGATGGATTATGTATCCTATACCTAATAAAAAAGATTTGCTTAATAGACTTTGTGAAACCCAAATATTTTCAAATTTTGATATGAAATCTAGTTATTGGCAAATTTAGATTCATGAAAAGGATAAGTATAAGATCACATTTATAATATCATTTGGGCACTATGAATAAAATGTAATGCCTTTTGGGTTACAAAATGTACCCTTTTAATTTCAAAAAATTATGAATGAAATATTTAATGCTTATCTAGAGCATTTACAATTGTTTATATTGATCATATGTTAGTATTTTCTAACATAATAAAATAACATTTTAAGCATTTAAACATATTTTTAAAGGTTAATGAAAAATCTGGATTAGTTGTATTTTAAAGATTAAAGAGTAAGTTTAAATGCTTTAAATGTTAAGAGGGTAATAGGTTTAAATTCCTTGATCACTTCATTAAAAATGATACTAATATTCCTATTGACCAAGCATTCAAGTTTTCCTCTAAATTTCTTGAAAAAATTAAAGAAAAACAACAATTGCAAAGGTTTTAGGATACTTGAATTATATTTCAAAATTTTATAAAGACTTAGCTTATGATACTAAGCCTTTACTTGAAAGATTAAAGAAAGATCCTCTTAAATGGGCAGATGAGCATACTAAGGCAGTTATGAAGATAGAATTGAAGACAAAAGAATTGCCATGCCTAACTCTTCCTTATCTGGATACCTTTAAAATAGTTGAAGTTGGATGCACAAGATAAGGGATATGGAGGAATCCTTAAGCAAAGGACTAACTTAAAATAACAACTCATTCACTTCACTTTAGGAGTATGGAGAGGAGCTAGAGTTAATTACTCTATTGTTAAAAAAGAAATTTTAGCTATTATGCTATGTATTCAAAAATTTAAAAGTGATTTGTTCAATTAGAAATTCCTTTTAAAAATTGACTATAAGGCAATAAAAGATGTTAAAAAAATTGTCTCTAAACAAATCTTTACTAGATGACAAGGAATACTTTCTATATTTGATTTTGGTATTGAGTTTATTAAAGGAAATTCTAATTCTTTTCTAAATTTCCTAACTTGTGAATTTTTGTAAAGAGTTAAGAAATAAGTAAAAGGCCTCTTATACAAAGGCCTTAGTCTTTAGCAAAGTTGGTTAATTCATTGGCTAAAGGTGTGAGAGAAAAGGAAGTTGATAAACTTTGTGATGATGCTTATGACTGAGCTTTGGATAAATCCATTACATATTCTTTAATTCCTAAGCATATAGATTTTTTATGTGCTTTTGCAACTTAGACCTAATGAAGTTGCGCAATTTTATCTTAAAGATGATATATATCCTTATAATAATATGAAGGATTGTCTATATTATTAGCAGATACTTCATGAAGCAGGTTTGGTGGCTATTGAACCCATAAAGAGAGGATATGGAAATGGATCTAGCTATGACTTTAGAGATTGGGCTTATGCCAAATTCAAAGTAAAGAAAATTCTTTATTTACAGGATTAGTAAGGGAATCTCTTTGGCTATTAAGAACAAAAGGAATGGTGGAAGGTTAAAACCTATAATTACTTTGATTATATCAAAGTATGAGAAAAAGCCTTATAGGTACAGGAAATTTAGATGGTTCATTCAAATATATCTTCTGAATGACCTAAAAAGATTTTCAAATTGGTTTGAAACCTAATTTTTTTAAGTGGGATTTACATCATTTAACACTACCCTCTAATCTAAGAACTATTTATGAATAGTTTTGTGAAGCAAATAAAGAGGTTAAAGACCTCTCATTAATGTTTGTAACCTAATATCATATTCCATGGATTATTAAATGAGACTATACCATTATGACTAAGCAAGCTAACAACCTAAATGTTGATATTAGACATATTCCATGGCTAGCAAGATAGATTAATATCCAATGGTGGGAAAATTTTGACTTTTCTTAATGATGGAGTCTACATATGATGTGGAAAACTTCAAAAAGGCGTGGCTTAGGGATCCAACGCACACAAAGAATCAAAAAACAACCAGGAAAGGTAAATCAAAGTTTAATAAAACAAAGGAACATTCAAAGGAACACGAACCTAGGGTATTTAAGAAGGATATGTATGCCACACTCTAGAAAAGAAAGGAATTCACCATAAGAAGAAGTACCTTTTGATAAGTTCTTTAGTTCTCAAAAAAATCGAGGGAGAAAAACCCTTGCTTTCTATTTCACTCAAATTTTCTTGATGTTCCAAAGCTTACAACGGGTGCCTATATATAGGCTAAGATAGCAATCCCAAATAGGTATAAAGTCCTACTTGAGAAAAATCCTTATTTAGCAGGAATTCCTATTTAGGGACAAATTCTTACACAGACAATAAACTCCTAATTAGGAGTGAAAGCTATTACTTAGTTCTAACCCCTTAGGTACTCCAATCATATTAATAAGGTTTGGACTCTTTTTCAAGCTTAAATTCACACCATTTGAAACTTAGTTGGCCTGAATGTCCTCAATCAGCCCATTTAATGCCTCTTTCATCTTTTTGGCTCTAGCTTGTGTTATTGGGCCTTCTGGAATGTGCAATGGACCTTTTGCATCCTTTAAGGCCTTCCACCCATCATCTCTAAGGTTCTCATCATTCCCCCTTTTCTCAAAAGGATTCGTGCTTGAATCATCACCTACATCAAAAGGGGAAAGATCAAAAACATTAAATGTTGCACTCACATTATACTCACCAATAAGGTCTAATTTATAAGTATTGTCATTAATTTGTACTACAACTTGAAATGGACCATCTCCTTTAGGTTATAGCTTTGATGCCTCTGAGTTGGGAACCGTTCCTTATGCATATGCATCTAAACCTAATCACCAAGTTCAAACACCACCTTCTTTTGTCCCTTGTTGACATGGGATGCATATTGCTCAATTTGTTTTTCAATATGTTATTGCACCTTCTCATGCAATTTTTTCACCATGTCAGCCTTGCGTTCACCATCTAAGCTAGCATACTCATCAACAAGTATAAGTATGAAATCCAAAGGAGTTAGCGGATTAAAACCATAAGCAATTTCAAATGGAGAGTAACTAGTAGCAGAATGAACACTCCTATTATATGAAAACTCAACATATAGTAAACAATCTTCCCATGCTTTCAAGTTCATTTTAATGGCATGCAATAGAGTAGAAAGAGTTCAATTAACCACCTTGATCTGCCTCATCAGTTTATGGATGACAAGTAGTTGAAAACAATAGCTTAGTACCTAACTTACCCCACAAAGTCTTTCAAAAGTAGCCTAAGAACTTTGTATCCTGGTTTGAAACAATGCTTTGTGGCATGCCATGCAAACATACTACTTATCTAAAGAAAAAGTCAGCCATATTGCTTGCATCATTAGTTTTGTGGCATGGAATAAAGTGTTCCATCTTTGAAAATCTATCAACAACAACAAATACAAAATCCGTACACCTTTTTAATCTCAACAACCCTAGTACAAAATCCATAGATAAATCAACCCAAGGATGGCTAGGTATGGGTAAGGGGGTATACAAGCCATGGGGTAAAACTCTGGATTTAGCCTATTTGCATGTTATGCATTTCTCATATATCCTCTTAACATCTTGTTTCATGTGTGGCCAAAAGAAATGTTCATTTAGGACATCTAGGGTTTTCCTAACTCTGAAATGACCCATTAGAACACCCTCTTGAGCTTCTCTTATAACCAACTCCCTTAAAGAACTTATAGGCATGCATAAATGATTTTCCCTAAATAAGAAACCCTTATGCCTATAAAACTTCTCAAAGGCTGACTTCTCACATGCTTTATACACATTGGCAAAGTCAGGATCATTCACATATAAATCTTTAATATGTTCAAATCCTAATAAGTTTGTAGTAAGTTTAGAGATAAGGGCATACCTGCTAGATAATGCATCAACTACCACATTTTCCTTACCTTTTTTATATTTGATGATGTAGGGAAAGGTCTCAATGAATTCAATCCATTTGGCATGTCTTTTGTTCAACTTTCCTTGTCCCTTCAAGTGCTTCAAAGATTTATGGTCAGTATGGATGACAAACTCCTTAGGCCAAAGGTAATGTTGCTATGTCTCTAAAGCTTGTACCAATGAATATATCTCTTTATCATAAGTAGGATAATTAAGGCTTGCTCCACTTAGCTTTTCACTAAAGTAAGAAATTGGGCACCTTTCCTACATCAAAATAGTTCCAATGCCAATACTTGAAGCATCACACTTAATCTTGAAAGTTTTTGCAAAATTAGGAAAAACAAGTAAGGGTGCAGAATTAAATTTTTCCTTGATGCAATTCAAAGCCTTGTCTTGGTCACTACCCCACCTAAAACTCATGTTCTTTTTGATAAGCTCAGTGAGTGGTGCAACGATGGTGCTGAAGCCCCTAACAAAGCGTCGATAGAAACTAACTAGACCACGAAAACTATGCACATCACTAATTGACTTAGGAGTAAGCCAATCTTGGATAGCCTTAACTTGTTCCTCGTCAACCTCAATACCTTTAGCACTCATAACATAGCTAAGAAATGTGATCTGATTCGTACAAAAGGAACATTTGTTGAAGTTAGCATACAATTTCTTAGAATGTAAAACAATTAAAATAAAACGTAAATGATCAAGATGCTCTTCTAGGCTTTTGCTATAGACCAAAATATTATCAAAATACACACCATAAATTTACAAATGGATGGGCATAAAACATTATTCAATAATCGCATAAAAGTGCTTGGTGCATTAGTGAGACCAAATGGCATAACAAGCCATTCATACAAACCATACTTAGTTTCGAAAGTTGTTTTCCACTCATCTCCCTCTCTTATCCTAATTTGGTGATAAACACTTTTCAAATCAATCATAGAAAAGACACACAAACCATGCAATTCATCCAACATGTCTTTAACCTAGGTATGAGGTGACAATACTTTATAGAGATTTTGTTGATCACTTAACAATCAACACACATCCTTCATGTCCCATCTTTTTTGGGTACAAATAGGATAGGAACAGTACAAGGACTCATGCTTTCCTTCAGATATCCTTTTGAAATAAGCTTCTCAACCTGCATTTGAAGCTCCTTTGTCTCCTCAGGATTACTCCTATATGCTGGCCAATTAGAGATGGATGCACCAAGGATGAAATCAATTTGATGCTCAATTCCTCTTTTAGGTGGCAATCCACTTAGGACATCATCAGGGAATACATCTTCAAATTCCTGCAATAAAGCAACAACAACAGTAGGCAAAGATGATTCAAACTTGTTAGTGTTAAAATAAGCCTCTTTGTACAAAAGTATGATCATAGGTTGTTTGACATAAAATGCTCTTTTGACATCACATTCTTTTGCATATAAACTTTCTGTTTTCTTCTCTCTCTCTCTCTTATGTCCTCATGTTTTCTCCTCTCCTTTCTTTCTTTTTTTTTTTCATTCTCTCTTTTCTATTCACTCTCACTTTTAATCCTTGACTGATCCTCATAAGCTTGTTCAAGTGATAATGGTACAAGAGTGGTGGGTTTTTCTTTCATTACAAAAGAATATTGATTCTTAAAGCCATTATGCATGACTTACCTGTCAAACTACCATGGCCTTCCTAATAGAATATGGCCTGCATGCATAGGTACAACATCACATAAAACTTCATCACAGTAGATAGAAAATGACAAGAGCATTTGCTTATTTACCTTGACTTCATGACTCTCATTCAACCATTGAAGCTTATATGGCCAAAGATGCTTCATAATAGGTAAATTCAGCTTCTCAACCATAATTGTGCTAGCAACATTAGTGTAACTCCCACCATCAATAATCATACTACATACCTTATCTTTGTTGAGACACCTTGTTTGAAAGATGTTATCTCATTGCACCTCATTTTCTTCCTTTACTTGCACATTCAATGCTCGTCCTATGACAAGAGCTACTCCATTAACTAGATACTCCTCTCCATCACTTTCACCCTCTAATGATGGCATAGAATCATGATTTGATTCACTTGTAGTTTCAACATCACCATTACCTCTCAAGATCATTACACGCTTATTTGGACATTGAGATGCAATGTGACCCCTGCCCAAACACTTAAAACATTAAACATTTATATTTCTACTTGGTTGGGGGTCAAAATTACCTGCCTTCTTGCTAAAAACCATATTTTTATGCTTGGAGAGCTTGACTTTGGACTCATAATCAGCCTTCTTGTCCCTTTTACTCCAATTCGGCTTCCAAGATGAGGTAGAACTAGAGTTCTTCCCAAACATGTGGAACCCTTTCGTTTAAGTTGCCTTTCAACTTTCATTGCTATGCGCACCATGTCTTTTAATTCCACATAATGTTGCAATTCAACCACGTTGGCTATGTCTCTATTTAGCCCTTGCAGAAATCAAGTCATAGTGGCCTCCCTAATCATGGCAATCTCCTTTTCCTTGTGGTCCTCTACACTTTTGGTGCCCCAAGTGAGCCTTTGCAGCCTTTGGTACAACTCCCTGTAATAGTGATTTGGGACAAACCTTCTCCTTATGATAGCCTTCATCTCCTATCATGTATCAATAGGCCACTCATAATTCCTTCTCTTAGTCAAAACAAGTTGATCCACCAAATAATAGCATAATCAGTAAATTCAACAGTAGCAAGCTTTACCTTTTTCTCCTTGAAATAGTTATGGCAATGAAAAACTAGTTTAACCTTCTTCTCCCATTCTAAGTACGTATCAGGATCATTCTTACCTTGGAAGGGAGGAATTGTCGTTTTAATACTACCTAAATCATTGTCATAGGTGCCTCGCCTCCTAAATTCTCTCTAATCCCTTTTATTGTTAGCAGTTCTAATCACAGTAGTTCGATTGTCAAATTCATCATCTTCATGGTCATGGGCACATCTTAATTGCCTTCTTACTTTAGGAGCCTCATATTCCCTATGCCTATTTTTCAACTTTGTTATTGTATTAGCTTGCTCCTCCATCCTCTCCCTCATATCATCAAATTTGGTATTCATGTGCTCAAATTGTTATTGCATAA
The DNA here is from genome assembly GCA_020141445.1 of Bruguiera sexangula. Lineage (NCBI taxonomy): Eukaryota > Viridiplantae > Streptophyta > Magnoliopsida > Malpighiales > Rhizophoraceae > Bruguiera > Bruguiera sexangula. The sequence goes on from JAHLGP010016414.1 coordinate 7,360, forward strand.
CTTTGATCATGAAGGACACATCACCGCCTCCTTATTAAGTTGCACCTTTGTCTTTGGACATCATAGTATTACTTCTACACAAAATAATTAGGATACCTCATAAAACACTCCCTCATGTGTTTCACTCAAAGGAAGGTGTCACCCTCCCTCGTGTTTACACTCTTTATGGCTTTTTCTTTATATGAACTTTCACTCTTGCCTTTTACCACTCAAATTTCCCCTTTCAGCTTTATAAAGAACTAAGCAAACTAGATCAAAAGGATTGATTTTGAACTGAATAAGATAAATTGCATAGAATTGAACAAATTAAAGAACAAGAAGTCAAAAAACAAAAAAGGATGTCAAGGCAAACGAATTTAATAAACTAAACTCACAAAAATCAAGATAGGGGGTTAAACTTAGAGGTCAAACTTGGATGACATAACAAGAAAATCAATGGTAGAATTGGAGTTGAGTAAGAAAACTTTAATATTATTGTGGCCAATATGACCAAACTTTTTAACTTTTATTAATAACTTGAATATGATGCCTTCTTTCTTTTTTTCCTCTTCTTTTCTTTTTTCTATTTTTTTTCTTTTGCTTAACACAAAAATAGTAGAATACTTAGACACAATAATTGAAATTGTAATTAGTAAATTTTTGATAGTTATGATCTCAAACAAATAAGCAAAGAGAGAAGGATGCAAACAAATAGATTAGTGCATTTAAATGGTAATGTACTTAATAGACAAACTAAATAGAAATAAATAAATCACAAGGTAGAAAATTGAAGAATGAGTTGATTCAACTTGATTTAGAACCAGGCTCTAATAACAACTGATGTGGAAAACCTAAAAAAGACGTAGCTTAGGGACCCAACGCACATAAGGAATCAAAGAACAACTAGGAAGTCTAAATCAAAGTTTAATAACGCATACCCTAGACCCAACATTCAAAGGAACATAAACCTAGGGTATTTAAGAAAGATATGGATGCCACACGTCAAAAAAGAAGGGAATTGGGAGTGATAAGTCAATTTGAACGCCACAAGAAGAAGTACCTTTTGATAAGTCCTTAAGTTCTCAAAAGAATTGAGGGAGAAAAACCCTTACTTTCTATTTCACTCAAAATTTTCTGATGTTCCAGAGCTTACAAGAGTTGCCTATTTATAGGTTAAGATAGCAACCTTAAAGAGGCACAAATTCCTACTTAAGAAAAATCCTTATTTAGGAGGAATTTTTATCTAAGGACAAATTTTTACACAGACAATAAACTCCTAATTAGAAGTGAATGTTATTACTTAGTCCTAACCCATTAGGTACTCCAATCATATTAATAAGACCTAAACTCTGTTTCAAGCTTAAATTCACACCATTTAAAATTTGGTTGGCCTGAATGTCCTCAAACAGCCCATTTAGTGCCTATTTAATCTTTTTGGCTCTAGCTCGTGTTATTGGGCCTTTTGGAATGTGCAATGGACCTTTTGCATCCTTTACAACCTTCCACCCATCATCTCTAAGGTTCTCATCAACATAAGAAAAGGAGTTATTTGTATAAATAAACTTAAGGCTTCACCACCAAAGCCCACTCTTACTAATCCTGAAAAGATATGGAAGACCTTGATGGAGTTTGTATCAAAAGAAAGGTTACTAGAAGTGATAGTTACTTTGCTCCAACCAAATGAAGACACCTAGGCCTATAAAGTTGAGAGCAATTAGAAGCACCCCAATGATTATACTATGCAAGATTCTCGAGACCCATATGAATTGTAAAGAGAAAAAGACAACAAACTTTTGGTGGATAAGTTATTATGGTCAAATTTAATAAAGCTACTTTAGTAAAAATGGAGGACAATTGAAAATAATGAAGCATTCCACTTTGAACCTAGAGGAATGTTGATCTTCTAAATGGTTGAAAGTTTAAATTGCCATTTCCTTGGTAGTTGGCACATATTCTTCAAAATACTACAATTTAGGCATGTCTGACATACATCAATATACTTTGTTACTAGCTTCTAATTTTATGGCTCTAACCAACCCAAACTTTTACAGAAAGTAGAATGGACTTACTTACAATGAAACATTTAAAATTGAGAAACAACTTCTTCTTCTAGACATTATAAAGCTTTGTAATCTAAGTCAAACTCAGAGGAGGAAATTACATGACATAGAGAGGCATTTTTATAGCAACTCTTTGTTCATAACCTTATAACCAAAGAAGACATGGAGAAGTCTACATTTAAGTTCGCTTAGGTTCTTGGTTTTAGCATGTTGTGCACAATAACCCCCTCATTTTCTATATTGAATACTGCTGCACATAATAATTTGGCTATTCAATTTTATTTCAATTTTGTGATATATCATACTCTATAATTTGATATTATAATCAAGACTGTTAATATGACAATGGAATGGATATATTGTAAATTCATAGATGGGAGCAAAAGTAAGAAGGGCAATAGTTCATCTTGGATGCAATGTAGTGGTTGATTGTGTGAATTATGGGAAATGTATTGGGTGCATAGGTTGTACTTGCACCAACAATGGATAGTATATTTGCCACAAACATACTTTGTTGGATATCAACTCTTTTAGAAAAGTTGTTCCTTGAAGCATCACTGATGATCATTGTAAGAAGAAAGTTTCAATAAATTAATTTAAGGAGACTACTCTTGTATTGGTGGCTAGTAGGTTTTGTTTTTGATGAGTGGGATGTATCTTTATTGGATGAATTATTACTTACAATAAAATAAAAATACAACTCATCTCCACTCAACTAGTAATTTATACTTGGAATAGTCTCTCACAAAATAAAAGCATGAACAACTAGTTAAATTTGGGATTAACCTTAATCTTAATTGCCAAATAAATATATATTATAACCATAGTGATTAAACTAAATTAAATAACATCCAAAAATTGACTAAAGAAAAGAGAAGATGAAACTGCTAGATATATGTAATCCACCATCATCTATAACTATAAGAATATTGAAGATATAATTATCTAGACTATTATAGGCCAAGTTTGCTGCATATTGCCACCTTAGCAAAAAATTGGCATGTTTAACACTAGATCTTAATTCAATGGTAAAAATGAATACTTTAGAGGAAACAATTGTTCAATTATATTGTTTTCTCTTTTAGATATGATAAATCTATTTCTATAAAATCACTTCTAATCCAACATTGTAAATGTTAGATGGCTAGTCAAAGATTGGAAAGAGACATAATGTAGTTCATAAAATAATGTAGATCATCTTTATAGCATCGAAATGGAACTACTTACAGCAATATATACATTTAGCCTTAAAACCACAAATCCATGGAGAGACAAATCTCAAATAAATGAAATTTGACATATTTGTTTAGTGAAAAGATTTCCACATTGTTATGAAGATGTCGACACACATCCCAATAGCCACATCATATTTGATGTTTTGATTACATCATAATCATGTTGATTTTTCTCAAAAAGAAATGGCAACAAAAGAATGATGTTAAATAGCAACTACCTTAAGATTGTAGGAAAAATAAACAATAAAACAACATAATGCTACAAGTGTAAATTAACAAAAAGATATCATAACTAAAATGTGTTCAACATTATCTTTAAAGATAGTTTTTACCATTGTGGATAAATTGTTACAATGCAATAGGTTATAGCAACTATCATCCTAGTGTATAGTAGTCCTTTCCACTTGTATGTACTTCACATAATGAGGTAATAAAAATAGTTCAAATTTTTAATTATCACAATAGTATGTTAACATATTATTTCCTACCAAACTCCAAAGGTTAGTGAGCTTGACTAATATGTAGCTCATCAACATACCACTTGAAAAGTAGTCTTAGATATAGCATTTCCACACATTGCATCATTTGTGATTTGTTATGCAAGATTATGATGTCCTTAGTATGCATACACCTAGAATAAGAACAAGTAATCATTTTACTAGACTAATTAGCCCGAAAAGCTACAAACCTATAGCTTGTAGGATCTAGCTCATGATACAAACCTCTAGTGAAAGCAACGATGAGAATATTAGAATTTTTTAATTGATAATATTGGAGTATTTTTATTAAAGACTTAATTATAACATAGTTTCATTAGTAAAAAATAATTTTGTATATTATTGCACTATTAAGTACTATGATCTTGAATTTAATTTGAGTATTAATTGACATATCTTATTTAATCTATACCATATGTGTATATATATATATATAATTGATCATCTTTCATTCTAATACACACTAAAACTCTATCTTAAAATTTGTGAATATATCAATGGTTTCAGTTTTAATGAACTTAATTATCTTGTTTATAATATTATTTGTATGAATATATTCAATTTTCAAATCTAAAAGATTAAAATTTATGATAATAAATTTATTAAGAAATTTAATAAGTGATATTAGAGCACGTGATTAAGAAATTTAACTAGTATGTTTAATAGCATGCACAAATAGTTATTTATCTTTGATTTTAATTAAATACTTATAAATGAAAAATGATTGAATAAATTAGTGTTATTAAACATTAGAACTTGAGAATTTACCCAAAGGTAAATTATTATTCCATTATTAATAATATAATTGAGGTATAGAAATTTTTTTGTTAAATATTTTTATTTATATAAAAATATCAAATATATTTAGTTGAAAATATTTAATTTACCAATTAAAGTTAATTATGGTATTACTTATGATAATGTTCCTATATTAAGAGGTAGATATAAATTTAAAGTTAAACTTTCCATCTAGTTTTTTGAGAAAATCCCTTTATCACTAATTTCCTTAAAAGACCACAACATGTACAAAAAAGGATTTCCCAAAATAATATTCTAAGATAGGTTTTTAACCAATATGAAAGGAATTTCAAATAACAATGCTTTTATCAACAATGTTTTAACACTTTTATTGTTTTTGAAAAGGATTTTAAAGGAACTATTCCCATTAATACCATTTATATATGCACCTAAATTAGTTAAGGCGATATTTGAAAAAATATACTCTTTATTGACTACTACTGTAAAATGGGCATGCCATTTATGAGTAATTACCCTATTAATAAGATTAATATATTAAAAAGTACTTAACTCTTCTTTAAAAAAAAGTATCTAAAATGTTTGGAAGTTTATTTACAAATTCCAAAACTAAATCTCTTTCTTTTAAGTCTTTTATTTCAATTTTTAGTTGATTGATCTCAACTTTAAGCTCTCTAATCAAAGGGTCTATTACAATTGCTCTAGTTTTTAAAATAGAATGATTATTTTTAATTTATTGAATAATAGCTATTAAACTGTAATATTCTTCTAATTCTTTAACTCTAGTCCTATTTTGAGATAGAAGAAAAAATTTCTCTAACTCTTCTTTTTTTTTATTTGAATCTATAATTTTATCAATGAGATCTAATATTACATTGTCTTCTTTTGTAAGAACTAATAAGTCATTACTTTTACATAAAATTTGATAATAATTACATTGACTATTACAAATATTACTAGAATCATCTTTAGAGGTAGTTTCTTTGTCTTTAAGAAGATCTACTTCTAAATTTAATTCCTTAAATTCATCTTTTGATTAGAAGATACGCATAAGTGACCTCTTAGGCTCTTTATCTATGGATCATTCTTGAATTTTTTGTTTCATGTTGCATTTATTAGAATAATGTTCTATTTTCCCATATTTGTAACAAATAACTGTTTTCTTTTTCTTTTTCTGTAAACCAGATTTTTTCTTTTCTTTTAACTTTTCCTTTTCTTGGAAGGATTTCTTTCAAGGTAGGGTTTATAACCTTTTCTTTTGAATTTGTTAGGATATTTCATGTGTGCATAATCCATCTATTCATAAAAGTCTCTTGGGCCTTTGTACTCAGTATTTTTTCATTATGTAACTACTTTTTATCTCATCATACATTTTAACTCCTACTATAACTTCTGCAACGAATTTTACATATATATAACTAGAGTAATCAATAACTCCTCTATGATAGGATTTTAACTTATTTTTTACCCTTTCAGTAAATAGGGTAAGTAACCTGAATAAAAATTTTTCTTTTCAAAAAATACTTTAACTATCTTCTTTGGTAAAAACTTTTGAAAAGAACACATCTTTATACTGCCTAAAGTGAGACAAATTTGGGCATCTCAAATTAATGAGTTGCTCGTATGTTTTGTCTATTAATAAGGTAGTTATACCAGTAAAATGATTAGTAATTATATAAATTAGTGTATTAACATTTTCAGCCAATTGCATCCCTTGTTTTATTTTTGTAACATTAAATATTTGGGACCTAGTTTTGTTTGATAAGTAAAAATTCCATTAACCTTTAAGCTATTGAGTAAAATCATTTACTATGAATCTTGTTATTTGGGTGTCAAAATGATCACTTTAGATTTTTCAATAGTGGCAAACATAATCATATAATGAAGTAGAATGAGAATATGATTTTTTGGCATTCTATCTAACTTCTATTCTATTATGCTACTTTCATCAATATTTTCTTCAATTATATTAAACTAATTTCTTATAGATTAAAGATAAAAATTAGTGTAGTTTCCTTACTCCATAACAACATTGGTAGAGGGTTTCACTTTATTGGTAACCTCATGATATTTTATCTTAACACTTAGGTTAAGTGTAAGTAGGTGAATACTAATAACTATTTTTCTTCTTCTCATAATAGATTTTTGATATACTTTTTCAAGGACCATACGTTCCTCCAAAGTAGAAAAAGTTGGAAAAAGTTGTCTTAATTTTGTAAACCTTTTCTAAATAAATAAAAATATCTACAGATCTCATACCATTGATATAGATCTTATGGCATTTATATTATATTTCTCTTTCCTTTTCATTAAAGGTTATAAAAATCATTTTCTTTTTATAATATTTTATAGAGAGTAAAATAATTTTTTTACCATTTCATTTACCTCATTAATAGTCTTTTGAACATAAAAACTCCTATCTTCATTTTGATATTCCATATCAAAGATAGAAGGAGACTTAGGCCTAAAAGTCTGACTAGATGTTTCTAATGGTTCGTTAACTATAAAAGTGGAAGTTGAGAGAAGAAAGTTAACTCAATATTAAAGTTGACTAACCTGCTCTTTTATTCTTCTAATACCTTACAGCTTAATGACTAGCATCGAAGAGGTAGAGAATCTAAGCTTAACCTTTTCTCCTCCTTTTTTGAGGTTTAACCTTGCACTTTTAGATAGAGTAAATCAAATTTTGACACCCCTATCTTTGAATTCAATTACCTCTTTCATTTGTCTATTAACCTATTTAACAAGTTCAAGGCCTTTTCTAGGGTCTATTTTTTATGTAATTTAACTTGATCCCAAGCAAATGTTTTAGGAATCATAACATTAGATTTTGACTTATTAGTTAAAAATAATGTATTAGTCCTTTTATCTGCATATCTTACTAGAATTTCTTTAATTCCTAGGACAATAGTGTTCATAACCTTGAAGTGTATCCTGTAAATAAGGATTAGATTTTTCAAAGTAGATATTCTATTAAATCCTTTAATTTTAATATTTAAATATAAAGTATGCATCAAATTAGGATTTGATAGTGATAAAGTAGAGTTTGGAAAACAGGAGAATTGAATAGGTCTATTATTAAGAGTGGATTGTATTCCTCCAATTAAGGAGTCATGAAAGCAATTATGCCTTTTGCCTCTAATACATATGATTGCTGAGTTATTTAACCTACTTTAATAACATGTTTTAATGCTATCTAAACCATCTTAATATGGATAAATTTATGCTTTTGTTGATGTGAGCTAATAAGCTCCTAGAATAGTAAAAGGAAATCATTCAACCCTAAGTTAAGGGTAAAGGTTCTTCAATGGTTTTAATAACATAATCAACTTTTAAAAAAAAATTTCCTTGTTTATAAACCTAGGAAGACAAAGAATAAGGAAGAGTTAAATTGTGGAAATAATTATTATCCAAATTTTCACTAATTATTATTACTTTATTCCTATACCCAAAAGAACTATCACCTCTAAATAGTTAATTAGGTTTTAACCTACTCATGCCTCACTATATCAATGTCATCATGTTAAGCCACAACCCTAAATGCCTATACATGGCCAACACGAGTACAAAAAGCAATACGACTTGAGATTTCAACAATGAGACGTCAAAGAGCTTAAGCTTTTCCACTACCTAGAAGATTAATGTTCCTCTAGGTTCATGGCTCTGATACCATTCTAGTCCTAGCAACACAAGAACACACACAAAGATATATAGAAGAACACAGATATATAGAAATTAATTAAAGCACACTAATATAAAAGAAAGAAACTTAAAAGAAATAATAATAGAGTTAAAATACTTATAGAACAAAGTTTTATTAAGCACCAAATGTCATTACAAGCTTATATTAAACAAAGGAGAGAAGAAAACCAACTTAAAGAAAGAAGGAAATAAGAATCTACCACTTTTAACCTATAAAAGGTCTATTTATACATGGAAAAAAAATAATAACCATCATTGAAGGAATCTTCTTTTTTAAAAGTGGGATGCTCCATTATTTTCCATTTTTCCACCATTTTTGTTAATGTAGCATTATTAAAGGTATCCCATGACAATTTGTCCACCAAAATTTTTTTGTCCTCTTGCCCATTACAACT
>JAHLGP010016416.1:0-14097 GCA_020141445.1 Bruguiera sexangula
AGAATTTTAAAATCTGCTAGGGATAAATAAGTTGTCAATAATCTGTTGAATTTAAATTTTTAAATTTTCTTAATTGTCTGCTTTGCCTCAATGCAATTTGAAATGATTTATAGAATTCTTGTCTTTAGACAAATTATTTAAGAAAAAGGAAAAGGAATGGACTCTAATAAGATGGTTCCCCACTCCCATTTAGGGATATATGCTTCACACAACCTTGAAACTTGAGATTGAAATTCATAATATTCATCTACTAAAGTGTCTTTTATGTGATTAAGTCCATTACTTGTATTTTCTATTCAATTAACATATTCAAATATTATATTTTTCACATATTTTATTTTTTTCACCAATTAAATCAAATGACATTAACAATAAATTGAAAAATGAAAATATTTCAATTTTGCAATTTTTAGAATTTTAAAATCTATTAGGGATAAATGAATTGTCAATACTTTGTTGAATTTAAATTTTGCAATTTTCTAAATTGTCTCCTTTGTCTCCATGCAATTTGAAATAATTTATATAATCGTCAGGCAAATTACTTAAGAAAAACAAGAGCAATGAACTGTAATAAGAAGGTTATACACTTCTATCTAGGGATATATGCTTAACACATTATTGAAACTTGGGATTGCTATTTATAATATTCATCCACTAAAGTGTATTTTATGCAATTGAGTCCCTTACTTGTAATTATGTTCAATTAAGATATTCAAGTATTGTATTTTTCTCACCAATTAAATCAAGCGACATTAACAACAAATTTAAATATCAAAATATTGCATTTTTATGATTTTTAGAATTTTAAAATCTGCTAGGGATAAATAAATTGTCAATTATCTGTTGAATTTAAATTTTAAAATTTTCTTAATTGTCTCCTTTGCCTCAATGCAATTTGAAATGATTTATAGAATTCTTGTCTTGAGACAAATTAATTAAGAAAAAGAAAAAGGAATGGACTCTAATAAGATGGTTCCCCACTCCCATCTTGGGATATATGCTTCACACAACCTTGAAACTTGAGATTGCAATTCATAAAATTCATCAACTAAAGTGTCTTTTATGCAATTGAGTCCATTACTTGTATTTTTGATCAATTAGCATATTCAAATATTATATTTTTCACATATTATATTTTTCTCGCCAATTAAATCAAACGACATTAACAATAAATTGAAAAATCAAAATATTTTAATTTTGCAATTTTTTGAATTTCAAAATCTCCTATGGATAAGTGAATTGTCAATACTCTATTCAATTTAAATTTTGCAATTTTCTAAATTGCCTCCTTTGCCTCAACGCAATCTGAAATGATTTATATAATCTTCAGGCAAATTACTTAAGAAAAAGCAAAAACAATGGATTGTAATAAGAAGGTTCTTTAATCTCATATAGGGTTATATCCTTAACACAACATTGAAACTTAGGATTACTATTTATAATATTCATTTACTAAAGTGTATTTTATGCAATTGAGTCCATTACTTGTAATTTTGTTCAATTAAGATATTCAAATATTGTATTTTTCTCACTAATCAAATCAAACAACATTAACAATAAATTTAAAAATCAAAATATTGCATTTTTGCAATTTCTAGAATTTTAAAATTTGCTAGGGATAAATGAATTGTCAATTCTCTGTTGAATTTAAATTTTACTATTTTTTGAATTGTCACCTTTGCCTCAACGCAATTTAAAATGATTTATATAATCACCAAACAAATTACTTATGAAAAAACAAAAGCAATTGACTGTAATAAGAAAGTTCTGCACTCTCATTTAGGGATATATGCTTAACACAACATTGAAACTTGTGATTGCTATTTATAATATTCATCCACTAAAGTGTATTTTATGCAATTGAGTCCATTACTTGTATTGTTGTTCAATTAAGATATTTAAATATTGTATTTTGCTCACTAATCAAATCAAACGACATTAATAACGAATTTAAAAATCAAAATATTGCCTTTTGGAAATTTTTAGAATTTTAAAATCTACTAGGGATAAATGAATTGTCAATACTCTGTTGAATTTAAATTTTGCAATTTTCTTAATTGTCTCCTTTGCCTCAATGCAATTTGAAATGATTTATAGAATTCTTGTGTTCAGACAAATTACTTAAGAAAAAGGGAAAACAATGGACTCTTGTTGTTTCCACAGCCTTGTATGAGTTGTAATTGTTGTCAACTAGGGTTAAGTGTGCAAGAAAGTAAAGCCACATGGAAGGGCAAGAAAGTAAATCTGTCGCATAAGGGCAAGAACGTAAATCCACCACGTAAGCTCTATTAGGGTTTCATGGAAGAGAGTCTAAAACAAAAAAGGGGGGCCAACAAAATTGAATAAACAGCAAGCCTACAACAACTGGCCAAAAAGAAGAGAAAATAATATACCAAAAGAGAACCCCATTGTCAGCAAAAAAAAAAAAAAAAAAGGAGAAAAAGAGGAGACGGCTGAAAAGAGAGCAGAACGACAAGAGATTAGAAACAACACCACTGGGAGAGCAAACCAGAAACGTCACCACCAGGAGAGCAAACCAGAATGTGTGACCTCTTGCAAGGAAACTAGAAACATGTCCTGTAAGCAAATCAGAAACGCACAACCAGCAAGAGGAGAAATAAGAAACAGACCTCTTGGAAGAGAAGACAGCAGACCTGGTATCTGTGAGACCACCTGGAAGAGAAGATAGCAGACCTGGTATCCATGAGATCACTTGGAAGAGAAGACAGCAGACCTGGTATCCGTGACACCACCCGGAAGAGAAGACAACAGACCAGAAGCGTGAGGCAGGCCGAAAGACGTGAACTAGAAAAACCAGTAGTGTGAGGGAGGCCAAGAGACATGAAACGACAGACCAGAAGTGTGGGTGTACGTCAGGAGACGGCGTGAGACCAGAACATGCAACGGAGTGACAGACCAGAAGTGTGAGGACAGGCCGTGAAACAGTAAGACCGTGAAATAGGAGATGGGTGAGACTGTGAAACGGTGAAAGCAGGAGCTGTGTTGTCAATACTCTGTTGAATTTAAATTTTGCAATTTTATAAATTGTCTCCTTTGTCTCAATGCAATTTGAAATGATTTATAGAATTCTTAACTTTAGACAAATTACTTAAGAAAAAGCAAAAACAATCGACTCTAATAGCATGGTTCCGCACTCCCATCTAGAAATATATGCTTCACACAATTTTGAAATTTGGAATTGCTATTTATAATATTCATCCACTAAAGTGTCTTTTATACAATTAAGTCTATTACTTGTATTTTTGTTCAATTCACATATTCAAATATTATATTTTTCACATATTTTATTTTTCTCAGCAATTAAATCAAACGACATTAACAATAAAATTAAAAATGAAAATATTTCAATTTTGCAATTTTTAGAATTTTAAAATCTATTAGGGATAAATGAATTGTCAATACTCTGTTGAATTTAAATTTTGCAATTTTAAAAATTGTCTCCTTTGCCCCAATGCAATTTGAAATGATTTATATAATCTTCAGGCAAGTTACTTAAAGAAAAAACAAAAGTAATGGATTGAAATAAGAAAGTTCTACACTCCCATCTAAAGATATCTGTTTAACACAATATTGAAACTTGGGATTGCTATTTATAATATTCATCCACTAAAGTGTATTTTATGCAATTGAGTCAATTACTTGTATTTTTGTTCAATTAAGATATTCGAATATTGTATTTTTCTCACCAATCAAATCAAAGGACATTAACAATAAATTGAAAAATAAAATATTGCATTTTTGCAATTTTTAGAATTTTAAAATCTGTTAGGAATAAATGAATTGTCAATACTCTGTTGAATTGAAATATGGCTATTTTCTAAATTGTCTCCTTTGCCTCAACACAATTTGAAATGATTTATATAATCTTTAGGCAAGTTACTTAAGAAAAAACAAAAGCAATGGACAGTAATAAGAAGGTTATGCACTCCCATCTAAGGATATATGCTTAACACAACATTGAAATTTGGGATTGTTATTTATAATATTCATCCACTAAAGTGTATTTTATGCAATTGAGTCCATTACTTGTATTTTTATTCAATTAAGATATTCAAATATTGTATTTTTCTCACTAATCAACTTTAACGACATTCCCAATAACTTTAAAAATCAAAATATTACATTTTTGCAATTTTTAGAATTTTAAAATTTGCTAAGGATAAATTAATTGTCCATACTCTGTTGAATTGAAATTTTGCTATTTTCTGAATTGTCTCCTTTGCCTCAATGCAATTTGAAATGATTTATATAATTTTCATGCACATTACTTAGGAAAAAGCAAAAGCAATGAACTATAATAAGAAGGTTTTGCACTCTCATCTTAGGATATATGCTTAACACAACATTGAAACTTAGGATTGCTATTTACAATATTTATCCACTACCGTGCATTTTATGCAATTGTATCCATTACTTGTATTTTTGTTCAATTAACTTGTTAAAATATTGCATTTTTCTCACCAATCAAATCTAACGACATTGACGACAAATTTAAAAATCAAAATATTGCATTTTTGCAATTTTTAGAATTTTAAAATCTACTAGGGATAAATAAATTGTCAATAATCTGTTGAATTTAAATTTCACAATTTTCTTAATTGTCTCCTTTGCCTTAATGCAATTTGAAATGATTTATAGAATTCTTAACTTCAGACAAATTACTTAAGAAAAAGGTAAAGCAATGGACTCTCATAAGATGGTTCCCCACTCCCATTTAGGGATATATGCTTCACACAACCTTGAAACTTGGGATTGCTATTTATAATATTCATCCACTAAAGTGTCTTTTATGCAATTGAGTCCATTACTTGTATTTTTGTTCAATTGACATATTCAAATATTATATTTTTCACATATCATATTTTTCTAACGAATTAAATCAAACAACATTTATATTAAATTTAAAAATCAAAATATTTCAATTTTGCACTTTTTTGAATTTTAAAATTTGTTAAGGATAAATCAATTGTCAATACTCTATTGAATTTAAATTTTGCAATTTTTGGAATTGTCTCCCCTGCCTCAACGCAATTTGAAATAATTTATATAATTTTCAAGCAAATTGCTTAAGAAAAAGCAAAAGCAATTGATTGTAATAAGAAGGCTCTACACTCCCATCTAGTGATATATGCTTAACACAACATTGAAACTTGGGATTGTTGTTTATAATATTCATCCACTAAAGTGTATTTTATGCAATTGAGTCCATTACTTGTATTTTTGTTCAATTAACATATTCAAATATTGTATTTTTCTCACCAATCAAACCAAACGACATTAACAATAAATTTAAAAATCAAAATATTCCACTTTTGCAAGTTTTAGAATTTTAAAATCTACTAGGGATAAATGATTTGTCAATACTTTATTCAATTTAAATTTTGCAATTTTCTGAATTGCCTCCTTTGCCTCAACGCAATTTGAAATAATTTATATAATCTTCAGGCAAAAATTATTTAAGAAAAAGCAAAAGCACTAGACTGTAATAAGAAGGTTTTGCACTCCCATCCAGTGATATCTTCTTAACACAACATTGAAACTTGGGATTACTATTTATAATATTCATCCACTAAAGTGTCTTTTATGCAATAAAGTCCATTACTTGTATTTTTACTCAATTAACATATTCAAATATTATATTTTTCACATATTATATTTTTCTCACCAATTAAATCAAACGATATTAATAATAAATTTAAAAATCAAAATATTTCAATTTTGCAAGTTTTAGAATTTTAAAATTTTCTAGGGATAAATGAATTGTCAATACTTTGTTAAATTTAAATTTTTCACTTTTCAAAATTGTCTCCCTTGCCTCAACACAATTTGAAACGATTTATATAATCTTCAGGCAAATTACTTAAGAAAAAGTAAAAGCAATAGACTGTAATAAGAAGGTTCTGCACTCCCATCCAGGGATATATGCTTAACACAACATTGAAACTTGGGATTGTTATTTATAATATTCATCCACTAAAGTGTACTTTATGCAATTGAGTCTATTACTTGTATTTTTGTTTAATTAACTTATTCAAATATTGTATTTTTCCCACCAATCAAATCAAACGACTATAACAACAAATTTAAAAATCAAAATATTATATTTTTGCAATTTTTAAAAGTTTAAAATCTACTAGGGGTAAATAAATTGTCAAAAATCTGTTGAATTTAAATTTTTCAATTTTCTTAACTGTCTTCTTTCCCTCAATGTAATTTAAAATGATTTATAGAATTCTTGTCTTTAGACAAATTACTTAAGAAAAAGGAAAAGCAATGGACTCTCATAAGATGGTTTCCCACTCCCATTTAGGGATATATGCTTCACACAACCTTGAAACTTGAGATTGCTATTTATAATATTCATCCACAAAAGTGTCTTTTATGCAATTGAGTCCATTACTTCTATTTTTGTTCAATTAACATATTCAAATATTATATTTTTCACATATTATATTTTTCTCACCAATTAAATCAAACGACATTAACATTAAATTTAAAAATCAAAATATTTCAATTTTGAAATTTTTTTTATTTTAAAATCTGGTAAGGATAAATGAATTGTCAATACTTTGTTGAATTTAACTTTTGCAATTTTCTGAATTGTCACCTTTGCCTCAACGCAATTTGAAATAATTTATATAATTTTCAGGCAAATTACTTAAGAAAAAGCAAAAGCAATGGACTCTAATAAGAAGGTTTTGCACTCTTATCTAAGGATATATGTTTAACACAACATTAAACCTTGGGATTGGTATTTATAATATTCATCCACTAAAGTGTATTTTATGCAATTGAGTCCATTATTTCTATTTTTGTTCAATTAACTTATTCAAATATTGTATTTTTCTCACCAAGTAAATCAAACGACTTTAACAACAAATTTAAAAATCAAAATATTGCATGTTTGCAATTTTTAGAATTTTAAAATCTGTTAGGGATAAATAAATTGTCAATAATTTGTTGTATTTAAATTTTGCAATTTTCTTAATTCTTGCCTTTGGTTCAATGCAATTTGAAATGATTTATAGAATTCCAATTTTCAGACAAATTACATAAGAAAAAGGAAAGGCAATGGACTCTAATAAGATGGTTCCACACTTCCATCAAGGAATATATGCTTAACAAAACATTGAAACTTGAGTTAGCTATTTATAATATTCATCCACTAAAGTGTCTTTTATGTAATTGAGTCCATTACTTGTATTTTTGTTCAATTAGCATATTCAAATATTATATTTTTCACATATTATATTTTTCTCACCAATTAAATCAAACGACATTAACAATAAATATAAAAATCAAAATATTTCGATTGTGCAAATTTTAGAATTTTAAAATCTGCTAAGGATATGTGAATTGTCAATACTCTGTTGAATTTAAATTTTGCAATTTTTTGAATTATCTCCATTCCCTCAACACAATTTGAAATGATTAATATAATCTTTAGGCAAATTACTTAAGAAAAAGCAAAAGCAACGGACTGTAACAAGAAGGTTCTGCACTCTCATCTAGGGATATATGTTTAACACAACATTGAAACTTAGAAGTGTTATTTGTAATATTCCTCCACTTAATTATATTTTATGTAGTTGAGTCGATTATTTGTATTTTTGTTCAATTAACATATTCAAATATTGTATTTTTCTCACCAATCAAATCAAACGACATTAACAACAAATTTAAAAATCAAAATATTTCATTTTTGCAATTTTTAGAATTCTAAAATTTGTTTGGACAAATAAATTGTAAATAATCTATTGAATTTAAATTTTGCAATTTTCTTAATTGTCTCCTTTACCTCAATGCAATTTGAAATGTTTTATAGAATTCTTGCCTTCAGAAGAATTAGTTAAGAAAAAGGAAAAGTAATGGACCCTAATAAGATGGTTCCCCACTCCCATCTTGGGATACATGCTTCACACAACCTTGAAATTTGAGATTGCTATTTATAATATTCATTCACTAAAGTGTCATTTATGCAATTGAGTTCATTACTTGTATTTTTATTCAATTAACATATTCAAATATTATATTTTTCACATATTATATTTTTCTCACCAATTAAATCAAACGACATAAACAATAAATTGAAAAATCAAAATATTGCATTTTTACAATTTTTAGAATTTTAAAATCTACTAGGGATAAATGAATTGTTAATATACTGTTGAATTTAACTTTTGCAATTTTCTGAATTGTCTCTTTTGCCTTAACGCAATTTGAAATAATTTATATAATCTTTAGGCAAATTACTTAAGAAAAAGCAAAAGCAATGGACTCTAATAAAAAGGTTCTACACTCTCATCTAGGGATATATGCTGAACACAATATTGAAACTTGAGATTGCTATTCATAATATTCCATTAACTTATTCAAGTATTGTATTTTTCTCACCAATCAAATCAAATGTCGTTAACAAGAAAGCTAAAAATCAAAGTATTGCATTTCTGCAATTTTTAGAATTTTAAAATCTACAAGGGATAAACAAATTGTCAATAATCTGTTGAATTTAAATTTTGCAATTTTCTTAATTCTCTCTTTTGCCTCAATGCAATTTGAAATGATTTATGAAATTCCTATTTTCAGACAAATTACTTAAGAAATAGGAAAAGCAATGGACTCTAATAAGATGGTTCCGCACTCCCATCTAGAGACATATGCTTCACACAACCTTGAAACTTGAGATTGTTCTTTATAATATTCATCCACTAAAGTGTCTTTTATGCAATTGAGTTCATTACTTGTATTTTTGTTCAATTAGCATATTCAAATATTATATTTTTCACATAGTATATTTTTCTCACCAATTAAATCAAACAGCTTTAACGATAAATTTAAAAATCAAAATATTTCGATTTTGCAATTTTTAGAATTTATAATCTGCTAGGGATAATTGAATTGTCAATACTTTGTTGAATTTAAATTTTACAATTTTCTGAATTGTCACCTTTGCGTCAACGCAATTTGAAGTAATTTATATAATCTTCAAGCCAATTACTTAAGAAAAAGCAAAAGCAATGGATTGTAACAAGAAGGTTCTACACTCCTATCTAAGGATATGTGTTTAACATAACATTGAAACTTAGAAGTGCTATTTATAATATTCATCCACTAAAGTGTATTTTATGCAATTGAATCCATTATTTGTATTTATGTTTAATTAACTTATTCAAATGTTGTATTTTTCTCACCAATAAAATCAAACGACATGAGCAACAAATTTAAAAATCAAAATATTGCATTTTTGCAATTTTTAGAATTTTAAAGTCTGCTAGGGATAAATAAATTGTCAATGCAATTTGAAATGATTTGTAGAATTCTAGTCTTCAGAGAAATTACTTAGGAAAAAGGAAAAGTAATGGACTCTAATAAGATGGTTCCTCACTCCCATCTAGTGATATATGCTTTACACAACCTTGAAACTTGACATTGCTATTTATAGTATTCTTCCACTAAAGTGTCTTTTATGCAATTGAGTCCATTACTTGTATTTTTGTTCAATTAACATATTCAAATATTGTATTTTTAGAATTTTAAAATTTACTAGGTATAAATAAATTGTCAATATTCTGTTAAATTGAAATTTTGAAATTTTCTTAATTGTCTCCTTTGCCTCAATGCGATTTGAAATGATTTATAGAATACTTATCTTCAAACAAATTACTGAAGAAAAAGTAAAAGCAATTGATTTTAATAAGAAGGTTCCCCACCCCAATCTAAGATATATGTTTAACACAACATTGAAAGTTGGGATTGCTAGTTAAAATATTTATCCACTAAACTATATTTTATACAATTGAGACCATTAGTTGTATTTTTGTTCAACTAACATATTCAAATGTTATATTTTTCTCACCAATCAAGTTAAATGACATTAACAATAAATTTAAAAATCAAAATATTGCATTTTTGCAATTTTTAGAATTTTAAAATCTGCTAAGGATAAATGCATTGTTAATAATCTGTTGAATTTAAATTTTGCAATTTTCTTAATTATCATGTATTACTCAATGCAATTTGTAAGGATTTATATAATTCTTGTCTTCAAACAATTACTTAAGAAAAAGCAAAAGTAATTGGCTTTAATAAGAAGGTTCCTCTCTCCCATCTAGCGATATGTGCTTAACACAACATTGAAAC
Organism: Bruguiera sexangula; assembly: GCA_020141445.1. Classification (NCBI taxonomy): domain Eukaryota; kingdom Viridiplantae; phylum Streptophyta; class Magnoliopsida; order Malpighiales; family Rhizophoraceae; genus Bruguiera; species Bruguiera sexangula. Next base: position 10,162 of record JAHLGP010016416.1, read on the forward strand.
TTGGGATTGCTATTTATAATATTCATCCACTAAAGTGTATTTTATGCAATTGAGTCCATTACTTGTATTTTTGTTCAATTAACTTATTCAAATATTGTATTTTTCTCACCAATCAAATCAAACGACATTAACAACAAAATTAAAAATCAAAATATTGCATTTTTGCAGCTTTTAGAATTTTAAAAATCTGTTTGGGATAAACAAATTGCTAATAATCAGTTGAATTTAAATTTTGCAATTTTCTTAATTTGCCTCAATGGAATTTGAAATGATTTATAGAATTCTTGTCTTCAGACAAATTACTTAAGAAAAACGAAAAGCAATGGATGCTAATAAGATGGTTGCCCACTCCCATCTAGGGATATATGCTTTACACAACCTTGAAACTTGACATTGTTGTTTATAATATTCTTCCACTAAAGTGTCTTTTATGCAATTGAGTCCATTACTTGTATTTTTGTTCAATTAACATATTCAAATATTTTATTTTTAGAATTTTAAAATTTGCTAAGCATAAATAAATTGTCAATATTCTGTGGAATTGAAATTTTGAAATTTTCTTAATTGTCTCCTTTGCCTCAATGCAATTTGAAATGATTTATAAAATACTTGTCTTCAAACAAATTACTAAAGAAAAAGCAAAAGCAATTGACTCTAATAAGAAGGTTCCCCAATCCCATCTAAGATATATGTTTAACACAACATTGAAAGTTGGGATTGCTAGTTATAATATTTATCCACTAAAGTATATTTTATACAATTGAGTCCATTAGTTGTATTTTTGTTCAACTAACATATTCAAATGTTATACTTTTCTCACCAATCAAATTAAACGACATTAACAATAAATTTAAAAATCAAAATACTGCATTTTAGCAATTTTTAGAATTTTAAAATTTGCTAAGGATAAATGCATTGTCAATAATCTGTTGAATTTAAATTTTGCAATTTTCTTAATTATCACATTTTCCTCAATACAATTTGTAATGATTTATATAATTCTTGTCTTCAAACAATTACTTAAGAAAAAACAAAAGCAATTGGCTCTAATAAGAAGGTTCCTCTCCCCCATCTAGGGATATGTGCTTAACACAACAATGAAACTTGGGATTACTATTTATAATATTCATCCACTAAAGTGTATTTTATGCAATTGAGTCCATTACTTGTGCTTTTGTTCAATTAACTTATTCAAATATTGTATCTTACTGACTAATCAAATCAAATGATAGTAACAACAAATTTAGAAATCAAAATTTTGCATTTTTGCAATTTTTAGAATTTTAAAATCTGCTAGAGAGAAATAAATTGTCAGTAATCTATAGAATTTAAATTTTGCAATTTTCTTAATTGTCTCCTTTGCCTCAATGGAATTTGAAATGATTTATAGAATTCTTGTCTTCAGACAAATTATTTAAGAAAAAGAAAAAGTAATTGACTCAAATAAGATCGTTCCCTGCTCCCAGCTAGGGATATATGTTTTACAGAACCTTGAAACTTGACATTGCTATTTATAATATTCTTCCACTAAAGTGCCTTTTATGCAATTGAGTCCATTACTTGTATTTTTGTTCAATTAACATATTCAAATATTGTATTTTTAGAATTTTAAAATTTGCTAGGCTTAAATAAATTGTCAATATTCTATTGAATTTAAAATTTGAAATTTTCTTAATTGTCTCCTTTGCCTCAATGCAATTTGAAGGGATTTATAGAATACTTGTCTTCAAACAAATTACTAAAGAAAAAGTAAAAGCAATTGACTCTAATAAGAAGGTTCCCACTCCTATCTAAGATATATGTTTAACATAACATTGAAAGTTGGGATTGCTAGTTATAATATTTATCCACTAAAGTATATTTTATACAATTGAGTTCATTATTTGTATTTTTGTTCAACTAACATATTCAAATGTTATATTTTTCTCACCAATCAAATTAAACGACATTAACAATAAATTTAAAAATCAAAATATTGCAATTTTGCAATTTTTAGAATTTTAAAATCTACTAAGGATAAATGCATTGTCAATAATCTGTTGAATTTAAAATTTTCAATTTTCTTAATTATCATGTTTTCCTCAAGGCAATTTGTAAGGATTTATATAATTCTTGTCTTCAAACAATTACTTAAGAAAAAGCAAAAGCAATTGGCTCTAATAAGAAGGTTCCTCTCTCCCATCTAAGGATATGTGCTTAACACAACATTGAAACTTGGGATTGCTATTTATAATATTCATCCACTAAAGTGTATTTTATGCAATTGAGTCCATTACTTGTATTTTGGTTCAATTAACTTATTCAAATATTCTATTTTTCTCACCAATCAAATCAAACGACATTAACAACAAATTTGAAAATCAAAATATTGCATTTTTGCAACTTTTAGAATTTTAAAATATGTTTGGGATAAACAAATGCCAATAATCTATTGAATTTAAATTTTGCAATTTTCTTAATTGTCTCCTTTGCCTCAATGAAATTTGAAATGATTTATAAAATTGTTGTCTTCAGAGAAATTACTTAAGAAAAAGGAAAAGCAATGGACTCAAATAAGATGGTTCCCCACTCCATCTAAGGATATATGCTTCACACAACTTTGAAACTTGTGATTGCTATTTATAATATTCATCCACTAAAGTGTCTTTTATCCAATTAAGTCCATTACTTGTATTTTTGTTTAATTAACATATTCATATATTATATTTTTCTCACCAATTAAATCAAATGACATCAACAATAAATTTAAAGATCAAAATATTTTAATTTTGCAATTTTTAGAATTTTAAAATCTGTTAGGGATAAATAAATTGCCAATACTATATTGAATTGAAATTTTGCAATATTTTGAATTGTGTCCTTTGCCTCAACGCAGTTTGAAATGATTTATTTAATCTTCAAGCAAATTAATTAAGAAAAAGCAAAAGCAATGGACTGTAATAAGAAGGTTCTGCATTGAATCATGGGATTGCAGGTTATAATATTCATCCACTAAAGTGTATTTTATGCAATTGGGTCCATTACTTGTATTTTTGTTCAATTAACATATTCAAATATTATATTTTTCACATATTATGTTTTTCTCACTAATTAAATCAAATAACATTAACAATAAATTTAGAAATCAAAATATTGCATTTTTGCAATTTTTAGAATTTTAAAATCTACTAAGGATAAATGAATTTTCCATGCTTTGTTGAATTTAAATTTTGCAATTTTCTGAATTTTCTCCTTTGCCTCAACGCAATTTCAAATGATTTGTATAATCTTCAGGCAAATTACAAAAGAAAAAGCAAAAGCAATGGATTGTAATAAGAAGGTTCTGCACTCCCATATTGGGATATATGCTTAACACAACATTGAAACTTGGGATTGCTATTTATAATATTCATCCACTAACGTGCATTTTTCTCACCAATCAAATCTAACGACATTGACAACAAATTTTAAAATCAAAATATTGCATTTTTGCAATTTTTAGAATTTTAAAACCTGCTTGGGGTAAATAAATTGTCAATAAAATGCAAAATTATAATTTTGCAATTTTCTTAATTTTCTCCTTTGCCTCAATGCAATTTGAAAAGATTTATAGAATTCTTGTCTTCAGACAAATTACTTAAGAAAAATAAGATGGTTCCCTACTCTTATCTAGGGATATATGCATAACACAACATTGAATCTTGGGATTGCAAGTTATAATATTCATCCACTCAAGTGTATTTTATACAATTGGGTGTATTACTTGTATTTTTGTTCAATTAACATATTCTAATATTATATTTTTCACATATTATGTTTTTCTCACTAATTAAATTAAACGACATTAACAATAACTTTAAAAATCAAAATATAATTTTGCAATTTTTTAAATTGTGTCCTTTGCCACAACGCAATTTGAAATCATTTATATAATCTTCTGCCAAATTACTTAAGAAA
>JAHLGP010016416.1:25135-42340 GCA_020141445.1 Bruguiera sexangula
TTTGCAATTTTTCAAATTTTAAAATCTATTAGGGATAAATGAATTGTTAATACTCTATTGAATTTAAATTTTGCAATTTTCCAAATTCTCTCCTTTGCCTCCACGCAATTGGAAATAATTTATATAATCTTTAGGCAAATTACTTAAGAAAAAACAAGAGCAATGGACTACAATAAGAAGGTTCTACACTCCCATCTAGGGATAAATGCTTGACATAATATTGAAACTTGGGATTGCTATTTATAATATTCATCCACTAAAGTGTATTTTATGCAATTGAATCCATTACTTGTAATTTTTTTCAATTAAGATATTCAAATATTGTATTTTTCTCACCAATCAAATCAAATGACATTAACAACAAATTTAAAAATCAAAATATTACATTTTTGCAATTTTTAGAATTTTAAAATTTGCTAGGGACAAATAAATTGTCAATTATCTGTTGAATTTAAATTTTGAAATTTTCTTAATTGTCTCCTTTGCCTCAATGCAATTTGAAACGATTTATAAAATTATTTTTCTTAGACAAATTAGTTAAGAAAAAGGAAAAGGAATGAACTCTAATAAGATGGTTCTCCACCTTCATCTGGGGATATATGCCTCACACAACCTTGAAACTTGAGATTGATATTTATAATATTCATCCACTAAAGTGTCTTTTATGCAATTGAGTCTATTACTTGTATTTTTGGTCAATTAATATATTCAAATATTATATTTTCACATATTATATTTTTCTCACCAATTAAATCAAACGACATTATCAATAAATTCAAAAATCAAAATATTTCAATTTTGTAATTTTTAGAATTTTAAAATCTGCTAGGGATAAATGAATTTTCAATACTCTATTGAAGTTAAATTTTGCAATTTTTTGAATTGTGTCCTTTGCCTTAACGCAATTTGAAATGATTTATATAATCTTCTGGCAAATTACTTAAGAAAAAAACAAAAGCAATGGACTCTAATAAGAAGGTTCTGCACTTCCATCTAAGGATATATGTTTAACAAAACATTGAAACTTGGGATTGCTATTTATAATATTCATCCACTAAAGTGTATTATATGCAATTGTGTCAATTACTTGTATTTTTGTTCAATTAAGATATTCAAATATTGTATTTTTCTCACCAATCAAATCAAAGGACATTCACAATAAATTGAAAAATAAAATATTGCATTTTTGCAATTTTTAGAATTTTAAAATCTGCTAGGAATAAATGAATTGTCAATACTCTGTTGAATTGAAATATGGCAACTTTCTGAATTGTCTCTTTTGCCTCAACGTAATTTGAAATGATTTATATAATCTTCAGGCAAGTTACTTAAGAGAAAACAAAAGCAATGGATTGTAATAAGAAGGTTTTGCACTCCCATCTAAGGATATCTGCTTAACACAACATTGAAATTTTAGATTGCTATTTATAATATTCATCCACTAAAGTGTATTTTATGCAATTGAGTCCATTACTTGTATTTTTATTCAATTAAGATATTCAAATATTGTATTTTTCTTACCAATCAAATTCAACGACATTCCCAATAACTTTAAAAATCAAAATATTGCATTTTTGCAATTTTTAGAATTTTAAAATCTGCTAGGGATAAATTAATTGTCAATACTCTGCTGAATTGAAATTTTGCTATTTTCTGAATTGACTCCTTTGCCTCAATGCAATTTGAAATGATTTATATAATTTTCATGCACATTACTTAGGAAAAAGCAAAAGCAATGGACTGTAATAAGAAGGTTCTGCACTCCCATCTAGGGATATATGCTTAACACAACATTGAAACTTGAGATTGTTGTTTATAATAATCATCCACTAAAGTGTATTTTATCCAATTGGGACCATTACTTATATTTTTGTTCAATTAACATATTCAAATATTATATTTTTCTCACCAATTAAATCAAACGACATTAACAATCAATTTAAAAATCAAAATATTTCAATTTTGCAATTTTTTGAATTGTAAAATTTGCTAGGGATAAGTGAATTGTCAATACTCTTTTGAATTTAAATTTTGCAATTTTCTGAATTGTCTCCTTTTCCTCAATGCAATTTGAAATGATTTATAGAATCTTCAAGCAAATTATTTAAGAAAAAGCAAAAGCAATGGACTATAATAAGAAGGTTTTGTACTCTCATCTAGGGATATATGCTTAACACAACATTGAAACTTGGAATTGCTATTTATAATATTCATCCATTAAAGTGTATTTTATGCAATTGAGTCCTTTACTTGTATTTTTGTTCAATTAACTTATTCAAATATTGTATTTTTCTCACCAATCAAATCAAACGACATTAACAACAAATTTAAAAATCAAAATATTACATTTTTGCAATTTTTAGAATTTTAAAATCTGCTAAGGATAACTAAATTGTCAATACTCTGTTGAATTTAAATTTTGCAATTTTCTAAATTGCCTTCTTTGCCCCAACACAATTTGAAATAATTTATATAATTTTCAGGCAAATCACTTAAGAAAAAGTAAGAATAATAGACTGTTATAAGAAGGTTCTGCACTCTTATATAGGGATATATGCTTAACTCAACTTTGAAACTTGGGATTCCTATTTATAATATATGTCTACTAACGTGTATTTTATGCAATTGAATCCATTGATTGTATTTTTGTTCAATTAACTGATTCAAATATTATATTTTTCTCACCAATCAAATGAAATGACATTAATAATAAATTTAAAAATCAAAATATTGCACTTTTGCAATTTTTGGAATTTTAAAATCTATTAGGGATAAATGATTTGTCAATACTCTGTTGAATTTAAATTTTGCAATTTTTTGTATTGTCTCCTTTGCTACAACACAATTTGAAATGATTTATATAATCATCAGGCAAATTATTTAAGAAAAAGCAAAAGTAATGAACTGTAATAAGAAGATTTTGCACTCTCATCCAAGGATATATGCTTAACACAACATTGAAACTTGGCACTGCTATTCATAATATTCATCCAATAAAATGTATTTTATGCAATTGAGTCCATTACTTGTATTTTTGTTCAATTAACTTATTCAAATATTATATTTTTCCCACCAATCAAATAAAACGACATTAACAAAAAATTTAAAAATCAAAATATTGCATTTTTTCAATTTTTAGAATTTTAAAATCTGCTAGGGACAAATAAATTGTAAATAATCTATTGAATTTAAATTTTTCAATTTTCTTAATTCTCTTCTTTACCTTAATGCAATTTGAAATGATTTATAGAATTCTTATCTTCAGACAAATTGCTTAAAAAAAAGGAAAAGCAATGGACCCTAATAAGATGGTTCCCTACTCCCATCTAGGGATATATGCCTCACACAACCTTGAAACTTGATATTGCTATTTATAATATTGATCCACTAAAGTGTATTTTATGCAGTTGAGTCCATTACTTGTATTTTTGTTCAATTGACATATTCAAATATTATATTTTTCTTACCAATTAAATCAAACGACATTAACAATAAATTTAAAAATCAAAATATTTCAATTTTGCAATTTTTAGAATTTTAAAATCTATTAGGGATAAATGATTTGTCAATATTCTATTGAATTTAAATTTTGCAATTTTTTGAATTGTCTCCTTTGCCTCAATGCAATTTGAAATGATTTATATAATTTTCAGGCAAATTACTTAAGAAAAAGCAAAAGCACTAGACTATAATAAGAAGGTTTTGCACTCCCATCTAAGGATATCTGCTTAACACAACATTGAAACTTGGGATTGGTATTTACAATATTCATCCACTAAAGTGTATTTTATGCAATTGAGTCCTTTACTTGTATTTTTGTTCAATTAACTTATTCAAATATTGTATGTTTCTCACCAATCAAATCAAACGACATTAACAACAAATTGAAAAATCAAAATATTACATTTTTGCAATTTTTAGAATTTTAAAATCTGTTAGGGATAACTAAATTGTCAATAATCTGTTGAATTTAAATTTTGCAATTTTCTTAAATCCCTCCTTTGCCTCAATGCAATTTGAAATGATTTACAGAATTCATGTTTTCATACAAATTAGTTAAGAAAAAGGAAAAACAATGGACTCTAATAAGATGGTTCTGCACACCAATTTAGGGATATATGCTTCACACAAATTTGAAACTTAAGATTGCTATTTATAATATTCATCCACTAAAGTGTCTTTATGCAATTAAGTCCATTAATTCTATTTTTGTTCAATTAACATATTCAAATCTTATATTTTTCACATATTATATTTTTCTCACCAATTAAATCAAACGACATTAACAATAAATTTAAAAATCAAAATATTTCAATGTTGCAATTTTTTGAATTTTAAAATTTGGTAGGGATAAATGAATTGTCAATACTTTATTGAATTTAAATTTTGCAATTTTATGAATTGTCTCCTTTGCCTCAACGCAATTTGAAATGATTTATATAATCTTCAGGCAAATTACTTATGAAAAACCTAAAGCATTGGACTATAATAAGAAGGTTCTGCAATCCCATCTAGGGATATATGCTTAACACAACATTGAAACTTGGGATTGCTATTTATAATATTCATCCACTAAAGTGTATTTTGTGCAATTGAGTCCATTACTTGTATTTTTGTTCGATTAAGACATTCAAATATTGTATTTTTTCACCAATCAAATCAAACGACATTAACAATAAATTTAAAAATCAAAATATTTCATTTTTTCAATTTCTAGAATTTTAAAATCTGCTAGGGATAAATCAATTGTCAATTCTCTGTTGAATTCAAATTTAGCAATTTTCTGAATTGTTTCCTTTGCCTCAACGCAATTTGAAATGATTTATATAATCATCAGGCAAATTACTTATGAAAAAGCAAAAGCAATCGACTGTAATAAGAAGGTTCTGCACTCCCATCAAGGGATATATGCTTAACACAACATTCAAACTTGGGATTGCTATTCATGATTTTCATCCACTAAAGTGTATTTTATGCAATTCAGTCCATTACTTGTATTTTTGTTCAACTATGATATTCACATATTGTATTTTTCTCACCAATCAAATCAAATGACATTTACAATGAATTTAAAAATCAAAATATTGCATTTTTGCAATTTTTAGAATTTTAAAATTTGCTAGGGATAAATGAATTGCCAATACTCTAGTGAATTTAAATTTTGCAATTTTCTGATTTTTGTCCTTTGCCTCAATGCAATTTGAAATGATTTATAGAATTCTTGTTTTCAGACAAATTACTTACGAAAAAGGAAAAGCAATGGACTCTAATAAGGTGGTTCCCCACTCCTATCTAGGAATATATGCTTCACACAACCTTGAAACTTGGGATTGCTATTTATAATATTCATCCACTAAAGTGTCTTTTATGCAATTCAGTCCATTACTTGTATTTTTGTTCAAATAACATATTCAAATATTACATTTTTCACATATTTTATTTTTCCCACCACTTAAATTAAATGACATTAACAATAAATTTAAAAATCAAAAGATTTCAATTTTGCAATTTTTAAAATTTTAAAATCAGTTAGGAATAAATGAATTGTCAATATTATGTTGAAGATAAATTTTGCAATTTTCTAAATTATGTCCTTTGCCTCAATGCAATTTGAAATGATTTATATAATCTTCAGGCAAATTACTTAAGAAAAAAGCAAAAGCAATAGATTGTAATAAGAAGATTTTGCACTCCTATCTAAAGATATATACTTAACACAACATTGAAACTTGAGTTTGCTATTTATAATATTCATCCACTAAAGTGTATTCCTCTTTAATTAACATATTCAAATATTATATTTTTCACATATTATACTTTTCTCAGCAATTAAATTAAACGACATTAACAATAAATTTAAAAATCAAAATATTTCAATTTTGCAATTTTTTGAATTTTAAAATCTGTTAGGGATAAATGAATTATTAATACTCTATTGAATTTGAATTTTGAAATTTTCTGAATTGCCTCCTTTGCCTCAAAGCAATTTGACATGATTTATATAATCTTCAGGCAAATTACTTAAGAAAAAGCAAAAGCAATGGATTGTAATAAGAAGGTTCTGTAATCCCATCTAGGGTTATATCTTTAACACAACATTGAAACTTGTAATTGTCATTTATATTATCCATCCACTAAAGTGTATTTTATGCAATTGAGTCCATTACTTGTATTTTTGTTCGATTAAGACATTCAAATATTGTATTTTTTCACCAATCAAATCAAACGACATTAACAATAAATTTAAAAATCAAAATATTTCATTTTTGCAATTTCTAGAATTTTAAAATCTGCTAGGAATAAATGAATTGTCAATTCTTTGTTGAATTTAAATTTAGCTATTGTTTGAATTGTCTCCTTTGCCTCAATGCAATTTGAAATGATTTATATAATAATCAGGCAAATTACTTATGAAAAAGCAAAAACAATCCACTGTAATAAGAAGGTTCTACACTCCCATCGAGGGTTACATGTTTAACACAACAATGAAACCTGGGACTGCTATTTATGATATTCATCCACTAAAGTGTATTTTTTGCAATTCAGTCCATTACTTGTATTTTTGTTTAATTAAGATATTCAAATATTGTATTTTTCTCACCAATCAAATCAAACGACATTAACAATAAATTTAAAAATCAAAATATTGCATTTTTGCAATTTTTAGAATTTTAAAATCTACTAGGGATACATGAATTGTCAATACCCTTTTGAATTTATGTTTTGCAATTTTCTTAATTGTCTTCATTGCCTCAATGCAATTTGAAATGATTTCTAGAATTCTTGTCTTCAGACAAATTACTTAAGAAAAAAGAAAAGTAATGGACTCTAATAAGGTGGTTCCCCACTCTTATCTAGGGATATATGCTTCACACAACCTTGAAACTTGAGATTTCTATTTATAATATTCATCCACTAAAGTGTCTTTTACGCAATTAAGTTCATTACTTGTATTTTTGTTCAATTAACATATTCAAATATTATATTTTTCACATATTATGTTTTTCTCACTAATTAAATCAAATGACATTAACAATAAATTGAAAAATCAAATATTTCAATTTTGCAAGTTTTAGAATTTTAAAATCTGCTAGGGATAAATGAATTGTTAATGGTTTGTTGAAGTTAAATTTTGCAATTTTCTGAATTGTGTCCTTTGCCTGAATGCAATTTGAAATGATTTATATAATCTTCAGGCAAATTACTTAAGAAAAAGCAAAAGCAATAAACTGTAATAAGAAGATTCTACACTCCCATCTAAAGATATATGCTTAACACAACATTGAAATTTGGGTTTGCTATTTATAATATTCATCTACTAAATTGTATTTTATGCAATTGAGTACGTTACTTGTATTCCTCTTCAATTAACATATTCAAATATTATATTTTTCATGTATTATACTTTTTTCCGCAATTAAATTAAACAACAATAAATTTAAAAATCAAAATATTTTAATTTTGCAATTTTTCGAATTTTAAAATATGCTAAGGATAAATGAATTGTCAATATTCTATTGAATTTAAATTTTACAATTTTCTGAATTGCCTCCTTTTCCTTAATGCAATTTGAGATGATTTATATAATATTCAGGCAAATTACTTAAGAAAAAGCAAAAGCAATGGATTGTAATAAGAAGGTTTTGTAATCCCATCTAAGGTTATATCTTTAACACAACATTGAAACTTGGAATTGTCATTTATATTATCCATCCACTAAAGTGTATTTTATGCAATTGAGTCCATTACTTGTATTTTTGTTCGATTAAGACATTCAAATATTGTATTTTTTCACCAATCAAATTAAACGACATTAACAATAAATTTAAAAATCAAAATATTTCATTTTTGCAATTTCTAGAATTTTAAAATCTTCTAGGGATAAATGAATTGTCAATTCTCTGTTGAATTTAAATTTAGTTATTTTCTGAATTGTCTCCTTTGCCTCAATGCAATTTGAAATGATTTATATAATAATCAGGCAAATTACTTATGAAAAAGCAAAAGCAATCCACTGTAATAAAAAGGTTCTGTACTCCCATCGAGGGTTATATGCTTAACACAACAGTAAAACTTGGGACTGCTATTTATGATATTCATCCACTAAAGTGTATTTTTTGCAATTAAGTCCATTACTTGTATTTTTGTTCAATTAAGATATTCAAATATTGTATTTTTCTCACCAATTAAATCAAACAACATTAACAATAAATTTAAAAATCAAAATATTGCATTTTTGCAAATTTTAGAATTTTAAAATCTACTAGGGATAAATGAATCATCAATACTTTGTTGAATTTAAATTTTGTAATTTTCTTAGTTGTCTTTTTTGCCTTAATGCAATTTGAAATGATTTATAGAATTTTTGTCTTCAGACAAATTACTTAAGAAAAAGCAAAAGCAATGGACTGTAATAAAAATGTTCTGCACTCCCATCTAGGGATATATGCTTAACATAACATTAAAACTTGGGTTTATTATTTATAATATTCATCCACAAAAGTGTATTTTATGCAATTGAGTCCATTACGTGTATTTTTGTTCAATTAACATATTCAAATTTTATATTTTTCACATATTATATTTTTCTCAGCAATTAAATCAAACGACATTAACAATAAATTTAAAAATCAAAATATTTCAATTTTGCAATTTTTAGAATTTTAAAATCTGCTATGAATAAGTGAATTGTTAATACTTTGTTGAATTTAAATTTTGCAATTTTTTCAATTGTCTCATTTGTCTCAATGCAATTTGAAATGATTTATATAATCTTCAAGCAAATTACTTCAAAAAAAGCAAAAGCAATGGACTGTAATAAGAAGGTTCTACACTCCCATCTAAGGATATCTACTTAACACAACATTGAAACTTGGGATTAATATTTATAATATTCATCCACTAAAGTTTATTTTATGCAATTGAGTCCATTACTTGTATTTTTGTTCAATTAAGATATTCAAATATTTTATTTTTCTTACCAATCAAATCAAACGACATTCACAATAAATTTAAAAATCAAAATATTGCATTGTTGCAATTTTTAGAGTTTTAAAATCTGCTAGGAATAAATGAATTGTCAATACTCTGTTAAATTGAAATTTTGCTATTTTTTGAATTGTCTCCTTTGCCTCAACGCAATTTGAAATAATTTATATAATCTTCGGGCAAGTTAATTATGAAAAAACAAAAGCAATAGACTGTAATAAGAAGGTTCTGTACTCCCATCTAAGGATATCGGCTTAACATAACATTGAAACTTGGGATTGCTATTTATAATATTCATCCACTAAAATGTATTTTATACAATTGAGTCCATTACTTGTCTTTTTGTTCAATTAAGATATTCAAATATTGTATTTTTCTCACTAATCAAATCAAACGACATTCACAATAAATTTAAAAATCAAAATATTGCATTTTTGCAATTTTTCGAATTTTCAAATCTGTTAAAGATAAATGAATTGTCAATACTTTATTGAATTGAAATTTTGCTATTTTCTGAATGGTCTCCTTTGCCTCAATGCAATTGAAAATGATTTATATAATTTTCATGCAAATTACTTAAGAAAAAGTAAAAGTAATGGACTGTAATAAAAGGGTTCTGCACTCATATCTAGGGATATATGCTTAAGACAACATTAAAACTTGGGATTATTATTTATAATATTCATCCACTAAAGTGTATTTAATGCAATTGAGTCCTTTACATGTATTTTTGTTCAATTTACATATTCAAATATTGTATTTTTCTCACCAATCAAATCAAACGACATTAACAATAAATTTAAAACTCAAAATATTTCAATTTTGCAATTTTTTTGAATTTTAAAATCTGTTATGAATAAGTGAATTGTCAATGCTCTATTGAATTTAAATTTTGCAACTTTCTAAATTGTCTCCTTTGCCTAGATGCAATTTGAAATGATTTATATAATCTTCAGGCAAGTTACTTAAGAAAAAACAAAAGCAATGGACTGTAATAAGAAGGTTCTGCACTCCCATCTATGGATATCTACTTAACATAACATTGAATCTTGTGATTGCTATTTATAAGATTCATCCACTAAAGTGTCCTTTATGCAATTAAGTCCATTACTTGTATTTTTGTTCAATTAAGATATTCAAATATTCTATTTTCTCACCAATCAAATCAAACGACATTTACAATAAATTTAAAAATCAAAATATTGTATTTTTGCAATTTTTAGAATTTTAAAATCTGCTAAGGATAAATGAATTGTCAATACTCTATTCAATTGAAATTTTGTTATTTTCTGAATTGTCTCCTTTGCCTCAACGCAATTTGAAATGATTTATATAATTTTTAGGCAAATTACTTAACAAAATGCAAAAGCAATGGACTGTAATAAGAAAGTTCTACACTCCGATTTGGAGATATGTGCTTCACACAACATTCAAACTTGGGATTGCTATTTATAATAATCATCCACTAAAGTGTATTTTATGCAATTGAGTCCATTACTTTTAATTTTGTTCAATTAAGATATTCAAATATTGTATTTTTCTCACCAATCAAATCAAACGACATTCACAATAAATTTAAAAATCAAAATATTGCATTTTTGCAATTTTTAGAATTTTAAAATCTGCCAAGGATAAATAAATTGTCAATTCTCTGTTGAATTTAAATTTTGCTATTTTCTAAATCGTCTTCGTTGCCTCAACGCAATTTGAAATGATTTATATAATCTTCAGGCAAATTACTTAAGAAAAAGCAAAAGCAATGGACTATAATAAGAAGGTTTTGCACTCACATCTAAGGATATATGCTTAAGACAACAATGAAACTTAGGATTGTTAATTATAATATTCATCCACTAAAGTGCATTTAATACAATTGAGTCTATTACTTGTGTTTTTGTTCAATCAACTTATTCAAATATTGTATTTTTCTCACCAATCAAATCAAATGAGATTAACAACAAATTTAAAAATCAAAATATTGCACTTTTGCAATTTTTGGAATTTTAAAATTTTCTAGGGATAAATGATTTGTCAATACTTTGTTGAATTTAAATTTTGCAATTTTTTGAATTGTCTCCTTTGCCTTAAAACAATTTGAAATGATTTATAGAATCTTCAGGCAAATTAGTTAAGAAAAAGCAAAAACAATGGATTGTAATAAGAAGGTTCTGCAATCCCATCTAGGGATATATGCTTAAAACAAAATTGAAACCTGAGTTTGTTATTTATAATATTTATCTAATAAATGCAATTGAGTCCATTAATTGTATTATTGTTCAATTAACATATTCAAATATTATATTTTTCACATATTATATTTTTCTCACCAATTAAATCAAACAACATTAACATTAAATTTAAAAATCAAAATATTTCAATTTTGCCCTTTTACAAATTTTAAAATCTGTTAGGGATAAATGAATTGTCAATATTCTGTTGGATTTAAATTTTTCAATTTTCGGAATTGTCTCCTTTGCCTCAATGCAATTTGAAATAATTTATGTAATCTTCAGGAAAATTAATTAAGAAAAAGCAAAAGCAATTAACTATAATAAGAAGGTTCTACACTCTCATCTAGTAATATATGCTTAACACAACATTGAAACTTGGGACTGCTATTTATAATATTCACCACTAAAGTGTATTTTATGCAATTGAATCCATTACTTGTATTTTTTGTTCAATTAACTTATTCAAATATTATATTTTTCTCACCAATCAAATCAAACAACATTAACAACAAATTTAAAAATTAAAATATTGCATTTTTGCAATTTTTAGAATTTTAAAATTTGTTAGGGATAAATAAATTATCAATAATCTATTAAATTTAAATTTTGCAATTTTCTGAATTGTCTCCTTTGCCTCAATAGAATTTGAAATGATTTATATAATCTTCAGGCAAATTACTTAAGAAAAAGCGAAAGCAATATACTGTAATAAGAAGGTTCTACACTCCCATCTTAGGATATATGCTTAACACAACATTGAAACTTGGGATTACTATTTATAATATTCATCCACTGAAGTGTTTTTTATGTAATTGAATCCATTACTTGTATTTTTGTTCAATTAACTTATTCAAATATTGTATCTTGCTCACCAATCAAATGAAACGATATTAACAACAAATTTGAAAATCAAAATATTGCATATAGGGATATATGCTTTACACAACTTTAAAACTTGACATTGCTATTTATAATATTCTTCCACTAAAGTGCCTTTTATGAAATTGAGTCCATTAATTGTATTTTTGTTCAATTAACATATTCAAATATTGTATTTTTAGAATTTTAAAATTTGCTAGGTATAAATAAATTGTCAATATTCTGTTGAATTTAAATTATGAAATTTTCTTAATTGTCTCCTTTGTCTCAATGCAATTTGAAATGATTTATAGAATACTTGTCTTCAAACAAATTACTAAAGAAAAAGCAAAAGCAATTGACTTTAATAAGAAAGTTCCCCACTCTCATCTAAGATATATGTTTAACACAACATTGAAACTTGGGATTGCAAGTTATAATATTTATCCACTAATATATTTTATACAATTGAGTCCATTAGTTGTATTTTTGTTCAACTAACATATTCAAATGTCATATTTGTCTCACCAATCAAATTAAACGACATTAACAATAAATTTAAAAATCAAAAAACTGCATTTTTGCAATTTTTAGAATTTTAAAATCTGCTAAGGGTAAATGGATTGTCAATAATCTATTGAATTTAAATTTTGCAATTTTCTTAATTATCACATTTTCCTCAATGCAATTTGGGAGGATTTATATAATTCTTGTCTTCAAACAATTACTTAAGAAAAAGCAAAAGTAATTGGTTTTAATAAGAAGGTTCCTCTATCCCATCTAGGGATATATGCTTAACACAACATTAAAACTTGGGATTGCTATTTATAATATTCATCCACTAAAGTGTATTTTATGCAATTGAGTCCATTACTTGTATTTTTGTTCAATTAACTTATTCAAATATTCTATTTTTCTCACCAATCAAATCAAACGACATTAACAACAAATTTAAAAATCAAAATATTGCATTTTTGCAACTTTTAGAAATTTAAAATCTGTTTGGGATAAACAAAATGTCAATAATCTGTTGAATTTAAATTTTGCAATTTTCTTAACTGTCTCCATTGCCTCAATGGAATTTCAAATGATTTATAGAATTCTTGTATTCAGACAAATTACTTCAGAAAAAGGAAAAGCGATGGACTCAAATAAGATGGTTCCCCACTCCCATCTAAGGATATATGCTTCACACAACTTTGAAACTTGGGATTGCTATTTATAATATTCATCCACAAAAGTCTCTTTTATCCAATTGAGCCCATTACTTGGATTTTTGTTCAATTAACATATTCAAATATTATATTTTTCACATTTTATGTTTTTCTCACTAATTAAATCAAACGACATTGACAATAAATTTAAAAATCAAAATATATCAATTTTGCAATTTTTAGAAGTTTAAAATCTGCTAGGGATAAATGAATTGTCAATACTCTATTGAATTTAAATTTTGCAAGTTTTCGAATTGTCTCCTTTGCGTCAACGTTATTTGAAATGATTTATATAATCTTCTGGCAAATTACTTAAGAAACAACCAAAGCAATCGATTGTAATCAGAAGGTTTTGCACTCCCATCTAGGGATATATGCTTAACACAATATTGAAACTTTGAATTGTTATTTATAATATTCATCCATTAAAGTGTATTTTATGCAATTGAGTCCATTACTTGTATTTTTGATCAATTGACATATTCAAATATTATATTTTTCGCATATTATATTTTTCTCACCAATTAAATCAAACGACATTAACAATAAATATAAAAATCAAAATATTTCAATTTTGCAATTTTTAGAATTTTAAAATTCGCTCGGGACAAATAAATTGAAAATAATCTATTGAATTTAAATTTTGCAATTTTCTTAATTGTCTCTTTTGCCTCAAAACTATTTGAAATGATTTATAGAATTCTTGTCTTCATACAAATTACTTAAGAAAAAGGAAAAGTAATGGACCCTAATAAGATGGTTCCCCACTCCCATCTAGGGATATATGCTTCCCACAACCTTCAAACTTGAGTTTGCTATTTATAATATTGATCCATTAAAGTGTCTTTTATGCAATTGAATTCATTACTTATATTTTTGTTCAATTGACATATTCAAATATGATATTTTTCTCACTAATTGAATCAAACGACATTAACAATAAATTTAAAAATCAAAATATTGCATTTTTGTAATTCTTAGAATTTTGAAATCGGCTAGGGATAAATGAATTGTCAATGCTCTGTTGAATTTAACTTTTGCAATTTTCTAAATTGTCTCCTTTGCCTCAACGTAATTTGAAATGATTTATATAATTTTCAGGCAAATTACTTAAGAAAAAGCAAAAGCAAAGGACTATAATAACAAGGCTCTGCACTCCTATCTAGGGCTATATGCTTAACATAACATTGAAACTTGGGATTGCTATTTATAATATTCATCCACTAAAGTGTATTTTATGCAATTGAGTCTATTACTTATATTTTTGTTCAATTAACATATTCAAATATTATATTTTTCCATATCATATTTTTCTCACCAATTAAATCAAACAACATTAATAACAAATTTAAAAATCAAAATATTTAAATTTTGCAATGTTTAGAATTTTAAAATCTAGGAGGAATAAATGAATTGTCAATACTCTGTTGAATTTAACTTTTTCAATTTTCTAAATTGTCTCCTTTGTCTCAATGCAATTTGAAATGATTTATTTAATTTTTGGGCAAATTACTTAAGAAAAAGCAAAAGCAATGGACTGTAACAAGAAGGTTCCACACTCTCATCTAGGGATATATGCTTAACCCAACATTAAAACTTGGGATTCCTATTTATAATATACATCTACTAAAGTGAATTTTACGCAATTGAGTCCATTACTTGTCTATTTGTTTAATTAACTTATTCAAATATTCTATTTTTCTCAGCAATCAAATCAAATGACATAAATAATAAATTTAAAAATCAAAATATTGCACTTTTGCAACTTTTGGAATTTTAAAATCTGTTAGGGATAAATGATTTGTCAATACTTAGTTGAATTTAAAATTTGCAATTTTTTGAATTGTCTCCTTTGTCTCAACGCAATTTGAAATGATTTATATAATCTTCAAGCAAATTACTTAAGAAAAAGCAAAAGCAATGGATTGTAATAAGAAGGTTTTGTACTCCCATCCTAGGATATATGCTTAATACAACATTGAAACTTGGAACTGCTATTTATAATATTCATCCCCTAAAGTGTATTTTATACAATTGAGTCCATTACTTGTATTTTTGTTGAATTAACTTATTCAAATATTGTATTTTTCTCACCAATCAAATCAAAATATTGCATTATTGCAATTTTTAGAATTTTAAAATTTGCTAGGGATAAATGAATTGTCAATATCTGTTGAATTTAAATTTTGCAATTTTCTTAATTGTCCCCATTGCCTCAATGTAATTTGAAATGATTTATAGAATTCTTGTCTTCAGACAAATTACTTAAGAAAAACGAAAAGCAATGGACTCTAATAAGATGGTTCCACACTCCTATCTAGGAATATATGCTTCACACAACCTTGAAACTTGAGATTGCTATTTATAATATTCATCCACTAAAGTGTCTTTTATGCAATTGAGTCCATTACTTGTATTTTTGTTCAATTAACATATTCAATTATTATATTTTTCACATAATATATTTTTCCCACCAATTAAATCAAACGACATTAACATTAAATTTAAAAGGAAAAATATTTCAATTTTGCAATTTTTCGAATTTTAAAATCTGGTAGGGATAAATGAATTGTTAATACTCTGTGAATTTAAATTTTACAATTTTCTGAATTGTCTTCTTTGCCTCAATGCAATTTGAAATGATTTATTTAATCTTCAACCAAATTACATAATAAAAAGAAAAAGCAATGGATTGTAATAAGAAGGTTCTGCACTCTCATCTAGGAATATATGCTTAACACAACATTGAAACTTAGGACTGTTATTTATAATATTCATCCACTAAAGTGTATTTTTTGCGATTATGTCCATTACTTGTTTTTTTGTTCAATTAATATATTCAAATATTATATTTTTCACATATTATATTTCTCTCACCAATTAAATCAAATGATATTAACAATAAATTTAAAAATCAAAATATTTCAATTTTGCAATTTTTAGGATTTTAAAATCTGGTAGAGATATGTGAATTGTCAATAGTCTGTTGAATTTAAATTTTGCAATTTTCTGAATTGTCTCCTTTCCCTCAATGCAATTTGAAATGATTTATATAATCTTCAGGCAAATTACTTAAGAAAAAACAAAAGTAATGGACTATAACAAGAAGGTTCTGCACTCCTATTTAGGGATATATGTTTAGCATAACATTGAAACTTATGAGTGTTATTTACAATAATCACCCACTTAATTGTATTTTATGCAATTGAGTCGATTACTTGTATTTTTGTTCAATTAACATATTCAAATATTGTATTTTTCTCACCAATCAAATCAAATGACATTAACAACAAATTTAAAAATCATAATATTGCATTTTTGCAATTTCTAGAATTTTAAAATCTAATAGGGACAAATAAATTGTAAATAATCTACTGAATTTAAATGTTGCAATTTTCTTAATTGTCTGCTTTGCCTCAATGCAATTTGAAATGATTTATAGAATTCTTGTCTTTAGACAAATTACTTAAGAAAAAAGAAAAGCAATGGACCCTAATAAGATGGTTCCCCACCACCATTTAGGGATATATGCTTCACACAACCTTGAAACTTGAGTTTGTTATTTATAATATTAACCCACTAAAGTGTCTTTTATGCAATTGAGTCCATTACTTGTATTTTTGTTCAATTAACATATTCAAATATTATATTTTTTACATATTACATTTTTCTGACCAATTAAATTAAATGACATTAACAATAAATATAAAAATCAAAATATTTCAATTTTGCAATTTTTAGAATTTTAAAATCTACTAGGGATATCTAAATTGTCAATACTCTGTTGAATTTAAATTTTGCAATTTTCTTAATTGTCTCCCTTGGCTCAAGGAAATTTGAAATGATTTATATAATTCTTGTCTTCAAACAAATTACTTAAGAAAAACGAAAAGCAATGGACTCTAATAAGATGG
>JAHLGP010016417.1:0-21644 GCA_020141445.1 Bruguiera sexangula
ATGAATATATCTAATTTAAATTATAAAATTATATATATATATATATAACTAGTCAATTATTTTCTTAATATTCAAAAACTTTTTATTTAAAAGTATATAATTACAATAAAACTCATGAGAGAGAAATTAATTATTAAGTTAAAATGGACTCTCCAATCATATCAATGGTCAGAATTATTGCAAAAATCAAGTATATATTATTTATAATATTATTTATGTAAAATTATTTAATTTTAAAATTTGAAATATTAATATTTATGATGTCAATTTATTTTTTTCAAGAAATCTAAGAGTTTACTTTGTTGTACTACTAACCTAATGACTAGTATTATAAATTGCACATCATCCCATCAAATTTTTACACTTTGCAAAATAGTATGCCAAGGTTTATAAATTGTATCCCAAACTTTCAAAATTGTATGCTAGGAGTGTGATAGCCCTAAAACTTCTTGTAAATTTTGGAAATCATACTTTAAAAGGATCATACATTGCATGAAAAATCATATTTAATTGAATTATTTTTCATAATTTCATTAGAATTTGGATCCATTGTAGAAAATACCACCCTTTGTTTATCATACCACGAAATTAATTATAAGGTCTATTTACTCTAGGTTAAGTATAAGCTTTGATTGAGCACAAACTTGGAAAGACTTACTTATCAAATACATAAGAATTGTATGTCACTCATAAACGTGATGTTGGTGGCTTAAATAACATCATGTCTTCTACGTCTAACATAGGGTGAGAGTTTGCATAGTGTTTACGGAGTTGCAATACCAAATCTAGGTTGAGTATGTAATATTAAATGCCATTTCGTAAAATTTAGACACCAATTTATTAAATAGCACATCAACCTCCCTAAGTTGTACAAGAAAGATCTAAAATTGTATGATGGAAGAATGTCACTGAAGAAGAAAATGCCATTTTAATATGAATGACTTCACAATCCAAAGTTTTAGCTTTTAGGGTGAGAGTTCACATAACATTCATTCTATTGTACCAAATAAAAAATGAGTATCATAAATTGTAAGCGATCTTGCTAATTTTGTACGCTCACCTTTCAAAGTAATACACTGAGCACCATAAATTGGACGTGAATCTCTATACGGGCTAAATTGAACTAGAACGTAATGCTATGGTCATTTCATGGTAGGTTCCGTCACGGTCCTCCTAGTTTTGCAAGAATGCTAAGGAAGGACACTTCATCAACTGAACAAAATATTTTATTCTAATTTCAAGTTTTTGTAAGCCAGTCTTGAATATTGTATGTTGTAGTCTAGTAATAGTATACCATATCCGAAAAATTAGGTCCCTAAGACCTTATTTTTGAAAAGTAGCAATATTAAAATTAGAGAGTGGCGTAACATGTTTAGCTAGTCTCCAAATTGTTTGTCCTTCTTTAATTGTATCTTCTTTAACAAGAAAAGTGTGAGAGACAAGCTTCAAATTATACGCTGAAAAAAAAAATGTTTAGTTGATTACTCAATTATTGATCTTGGACAATGAGCATATTGTTCAAGAGGCACCTCTAAGACCACTCGACTATTATATTATAGTCAATTAGGCCTCATGAATCAAACATATAGAGGTTTTTCTTTCTTTTTTTTTTAATTTTTTTGGCGTAATTGGGCGGAATACTAATGTGGGATAAAATATGAAAAAGTGTCTAATAATTTTTAGAAAATAACAAACAATAATTAGAAATCATCATGACATATTTGGTTTGCCCCCAAACTATTTGTCCTTCTTCAATTGTATCTTCTTTAGTAGGAAGAGAGAGAGAGAGAGAGAGAGAGAGAGAGAGAGAGAGAGATGAATTGAAAATTATAAGCTTGATTAAAATGCTTGGTTGGTTGACAAACTCCACTCAATTTGTAATAACCCAAGCCCTTACATAGATTACCTACGTGTTATCACGTGGTAGTGAGATAGACAAAAAAATTTCACACCAAATTGGACCACTATAATTAAAAAAGGATCCAATTGATGTTTTATCTATCACAACTCTTTCTTTTTGATGTGAGAGGATATTACAGTCAACTTTCGTTAGATAAACGACATCCTCGTCATTACAAGATACAAAATCATAGGATCACATCACTAGGTGGCAAGATTGTAGAAATAGCCCCCAGTACCCCCACAAGCTAAAGAGGTGAAAGAAGTGGCTCTCACCCTGTTGGCACCTAACTTCTCCACTTCTGACTAATGTAAGGTTCTGATACCATTTGTAATAACTTGAGCCCTCACATAAACCTATGCATCATCATATGTAGTGAGACAAAAAAGAGATTCACACACAAACTAGGGCCACTATAGTGTAAAAAAGATCTAATTAGTACTTTATTTATATTACTATTTAACTTATAAATCATTCTCCCTTCTATTTCTTTCTGATATAAGAGGGGTATTACAATTATTGATCTCAGACAATGACAGTACTATGGAATACGAAGTTCTAGTATTGGCATACAGTTTAGGAGATGTATCGTATACAATTTTGAAAGGAGCATCCAATAATTGGAAAGTAGCATAACATGTTGGTTGGTTCCCAAACTAGTTGTCTTTCCTTATTTACCTTTTCTTTAATAGGAAGAATAAGAGAGATAGGCGTTAAATTATACGTTAGAGTAAAATGTTATGTTAGGTGATGAACCCCACTCAACTATTGAACTCAAGCAATGCCTTCGACTGTGTATGACACTCTCCTAAGGCCACTCAAGCATTATGTTGTGGTCAATTACATCCCCACAATCAAATGTTCATTAACTGATGACAACATAAATGCTTTAGTGATTTCGGTGGTATATATTGTAAAGTCTGGTATATTGCTTAAGATGAATAATTAAGTGGTGTTTACCAACCGACCAAATATTTTACTCTAACACGCCCTTTGAAATTTATCTATCACGTGCCTCCTATATAAGAAGTGAACTTTAAGAAAAGACATCTTGTCGACCAACCGAACATATTACATCATTGTCTAGTTATTGCATGACATTATTTAAAAATTATAAGACACATTTCTAAAATTGTATGCTTACATTAAAACTTAGTATTCCACCAAATAACACGAAAAGCTTCAAATATTAATTTTGAAGGGTCTAATTGACTTCAATGTCATGCTTTAGCAGTTTTGAGCACCTACCCCTACACTTGGAGTTATTAGGTCATTCACCATAAAATATTTTTTGAATGGGTCTGACAGAAAATTTTTTATTCTAATTTAACAACCCAGAAAATGTTTCATTCCAGTTTAGCAAACTGAATAATAAAGACACTTTAGCAACCTAGAAAATGTTTCTTCCAGTTTTAAGTTTTTGCATGTCATTGGCCAAATATTACATGCTAATTACAAAAAATTGTGTCACTAGTAAAAAGTTGTAAGAAATGACACGTGCAACCTCTAGATATTTTTATGCAAGTTAAATTGCACCACGATGTAATACGCTATTGTTTTAGAGTTTATCCTTGACACAGTCCTCATAGTTTCGTGAGAATGTTGATGGGAGAGGGGGTAATGGAATATAAATAACTCATAAAATTTCTCTCATTTCCTTAAACTTGTGAGGAGATAATTGAATAATAAAAATAATAATGCAAATAAATCATATAAGATAACACATCAATTTTACGTGAAAAATTCCTCCAAATCATAAAGGAAAAAAAATTACGAGATATTTTGAGTTAAAGGTCAATTTTACTATAATCAAGTGAGTACAATGGAGGTACTCAATCTTAATTATATCTAACAAATTGAACAAAATTCAATTTGAACTAAAAGAGAGACTAATGAGTTAAGTAAAATAAACCAACCACGTGCTGTCAACTATAACTCAACAAGTAGACCTTAAGGCAATAATCCAACCAATCAAAATGAACTCCCAGATGTCCCTTATTAACTATCCAAATTCCAGCCTAGTCAGACAATGAATCAATATTTATCCACATGATTTACCAACTCTATTATACATAAGAGAGTAGAAAATTACCAGAATTAAGAGGCCTCGACTCTAATGGAAAACCTACCCTTACAATTCACAAAAACCTAATCTAACTGTCCACAAAGAAAATTTATATGTCCTCCAACTACTGACCAAAAATCAGCTTAATTGGACTACAAACAATCCTTCAATTACATAGTTGATCAAAACTTCACGCAGAAAATTGCCTAGAATATAGACCTTAGAAAATTGAAAAGAAACAACACTTACTGTGCTCGAAACACACTCTCCACCATTCAAAATTAAGAACCAAATATCTTCTATCAACTATCCAAATTTTAGTTTGATCGGATACCGATATCCTTTCCAAATATAAGATCAAAAAATATTGTTTTTTCCTCCCTCTTTTTCGATGACCTCCCTCTTTTCTTCTCTCTTTTGGCAGCCTCTTTTTTTTTTTTTTTTCTCACAATCGACTAACTAGGTTTTCTAGTAAAAAGAGGTATTTATACTCACTTTAATTATTTTAGGTTGTGACCCTCAAAAATACTAAAATAAAAGATTTTGAGTTATATGTCCATATAAGAAGGGACTAATAAGTCCAACAATTCTCCCCCCTTGACTATGTGGAGATATTGGTCATCCCAGCCAATGCACATTACAACTCAAATTTCTATATTAACAATATCTTTGTCATCATAACAACATTATTATTTATATGAATTTTTCCAAGTGTTAGTTATTTAGAATAAAAAATATCTCATATATAATGATATTGCATGTCAATATGTTTTAATTTAGTATGAAAAGTTGGATTCTTACCAAGATGAATGACACTCTGGCTATCTTAGTACAACACATGATTTGATTGTTCAAAACCAAATTCTTTCATAAACTTTTCATCCAAAGTAACTCTTTAAACACTTCAATTATTACAATAAACTCTGCCTTTGTAATGGACAATGAAACACACTTTTGTAATCGAGATTGCCAACTCACTGCTCCACCTACAAAAGTCATCACATAACCTAAAGTAGATTTTTTAGAGTCAATGTTATCTATCATATCTGAATCTGTAAATCCAGTAAGAATATACTTATCACTCCTAAAACAAAGTCTCAATCAGTGGAGCCTCACAAATATCTCATTATCCACTTCACTGCATTCCAATGCTTTTTACTGGGATTTGAAAGGAATCGACTAACTATGCCAACTGCATGAGCTATATTAGGCATTGTGCACACCATTGCATACATCGAATTGCTCACAGCTGATGCAAAATGCAAAAGGAACTCTTTGCATCTCTTCCTTCTCTTTCTCTATGGAAAGACATTGGTTAATGGGTAATTTAAATTATGTAGCAAAAGGAGTGCTTACCACTTTAGCCTTATCCATGTTAAACCTCTGAAACACCTTTTCAATGTATTGCTTTTGAGATAGATACAACCTTTTCTTTTTCTTATCTTAAGTGATTAACATACCAAGGATCTTCTTTACTAGTCAAGTCCTTCATGAAAAAGGACTTGCTTAACTCTTACTTCAACTTTGTCAATTCTAGAAGCATTACAACCAACAATAAGCATATCATTAAGATAAAGTAGTAAAATGATGAAATCATCATCAGTGAATCTTTGAACAAAAGCACAATGATTAGAAGTAGTCTTTTTATAGCCTTACTCTCCTATAATAGACTCAAACTTCTTATACCATTGTCTTGGAGCTTGTTTCAAGCCATATAAGCTTTTACTCAACCTACATACATAATCCTCTTTTCCTTTCACCTCAAAACCCTATGGTTGTTCCATATCAATTTCTTCTTCCAAGTCACCATAGAGAAAAAGCTATTTTCACATCCATCTCCTCGATCTCTAAGTCATGACTAGTAGCCAAACTCAATACAACTGGAATGGAAGACATTTTCACCATCAGTGAGAAAATCTCCTTAAAGTCGATGCCTTTTGATTTAATCCCTTGACAACCAATCTAGCTTTATATCATGGACATGAAGTAATTTCTTCTTGCTTTATTTTGTAAATCCATTAATTCTTTAAAACCCTTTTACCTTTAGGCAACTTTACTAACTTATAAGTAGAATTATCATATAAGGATTTCATCTCATTGATCATGGCATCTATCCAATGCTACCCGTGCTTACTTTCAACTGCTTCTTTATAGCACTCAGGTTGTCTCCCATCAATTAACATCACAAACTCATTAGGAGAGTACTGAATGGAAGACATTGAAATTTTATTGGACCTCCATGGCTAAAATGAAGGTGAGGGTATGTGTGGATGATCTTCTATAAGAGCATCAATATCACCTGCACCCTGTATATCATGATCTTATTGAACATTTTCATCATGTTCTTAAACATTGCCATAAACATCAACAAGATCACTTAGAGGTTTCTGAGGAAATGAAACAATATTAGTAAGATTATCATTAACTTAAGGAGTCGACTTCTTAATGTCTTCAATGTTTTGATCCTCAACAAACACAATCTCTACTCCTTACTAGCTTTTTCTTAACTAGATCATATAAACGGTACTTGAAGTCATCTTCACCATAACCAAGAAAGATACACTGTAGAGTCTTCACATTTAACTTCCTTATTTCGTCTTTTAGGATGTGAACAAAAGCCTTATAGCCAAAAACTCGTAAATGGTCATAGGAGACTTCCATACCAAACCAAACTTTGTTTAGAACCTCACCTTGTAGCAAAACACTAAGAGACAAGTTAATTACATGTGTCACTGTATTCAAGACTTTACCCTAAAAGGATTTAGGCAATTTTGCATTTGAGAGAAGACTTCTAACCCTTTCAATCAGTGTTTTGTTCATCCTTTCTACTAAACCATTCAACTAGGGCTTGTGCATTATCGACACTTGGGAGCAATTCAAGGATGAGGTACGTAGGTACTTTGTCCCTCACAATGCAGACAGCGAAGTGAGAGGAAAGTTGCGTTGCCTATGTCAGACAGGTAGTGTTTCCAATTACATCAAGGAATTCACTGCCCTTATACTTGAAATCAAGATGTCCGACAAGGAACTTCTCTTTTACTTTAAAGATGGCTTGAAGGATTGGGCGAGAGTCGAGTTGGAGAGACGTGATGTGCAGACCCTAGACGCTACCATTGCCGTTGCTGAGACCTTCGTCGACTACTCGGCCCATTCTAAGGGCAATAAGCCAAACTCTAGCAAAAGTTGGGGAGAGAAAACCGGACAGAAGAAGTAGGATTCTGGCCGTAATGAGGGTGGACAGTCGAGACCCTCAAATGGCTGTCCCAAGCATGAGAAGAAGTCTGCGAGTAAGCACAACCTAGGTAACCCCTCTAGTCCCTATTTCATTTGTGATGGACCACATTGGGTGAGAGACTACCCCAAACGTAAAGTAATAAACGCTATGATGGCAGTACTCGACCCAGAGAAGGCCAACAAAAAGCGCCAAGCCGACATGGGATGTATCCAACGATTGGGTAATCTCACAAAATGTACCTCACCAGCAGTTTCTAAGGAGAAGGGACTGTTGTACACTAACATTGCCATCAATTGCAAAGCAACCTGGGCGATGCTAGATACAGGGGCAATGCACAACTTCATGGATGTGCAAGAGGCCAATTGATTAGATCTCAAACTAACAAAGGGAATTGGCACCATCAAAGCAATAAACTCAAAAGCAAAGCTTGTCCAAGGCATAGCGCACGAAGTAGCTGTCCATATTGGCGAATGGACCGGTAAGTTGGACTTTACCATTGTTCCTATGGATGACTTTAAGGTGGTGTTAGATCTTGCATTTTTCTACGAAGCCTTAGCTTTTCTTGTTCCTACCTTAAGATCTCTTGTGGTTGTCGACGCTCATAAGATCTGAGTAGTCCCCTTGAAGCGCAAGAAGTCTCCACCATCGATGATTTCTACCTTGCAATTCAAGTGGGGTCTCAAGTTGGGTCCAAACTACATAGTTACCATAAGGGAGTTGAGCGACAGGGAAGACGTAATAGCACCAACTCCCGCACTGTCGTAACCCATTCAAGCGGTCCTTACCAAATTCAAGGATGTCATGCCTTCTGAGCTGCCGAAGGAGGTTCTAGCAAAGCGAGATGTGGATCACCACATTGAGTTGGAACCCAGTGCCAAACCTCCTGCTATGGCCCCTTATCGCATGGCACCCCCGGAGCTCGCTGAACTGAGGAAGCAGCTCCACAATCTGATTGATTCGGGCTACGTTCGACCATCGAAAGCCCCTTTCAGTGCCCCTATCCTTTTCTAGAAGAAGAAGGACGGATCGCTACGCATGTGTATCGACTACCAAGCCTTGAATAAGGCCACTATCAAGAACAATATCCAATACCCTTGATAGCTGATCTTTCCTACCAACTCGGGAAGGCAAGGTACTTCACCAAGCTGGATTTGCGATCAGGATACTACCAAGTTCGAATTGCACAAGGTGACGAGCTAAAGACAACCTGCGTAACACACTACGGAGCATTCAAGTTCCTAGTAATGCCCTTTGGCCTCACTAACGCGCCAGCCACCTTCTGCACACTTATGAATAAGGTACTGCATCCATTCCTTGACAAATTCGTAGTAGTCTACTTGGGCAACATTGTGGTGTACAGCAACACACTTGAGGAGCATGTTGAGTGCCTCAAGCAAGTCTTCCAAGTTTTATAGGAGAACGAGTTGTTCATTAAGAAGGAGAAGTGCTCATTCGCCAAGCAAGAGGTGGACTTCCTTGGTCACCGAATCAAGGATGGCAAATTGATGATGGATCTAGTGAAGGTGCAAGTCGTCTAACAAGGGGAACCTCCAACCAAGCTCCTTGAACTACGATCCTTCCTGGGGCTTATAAACTACTACTGTCGGTTCATCAAGGGATACTCTACCGTAGCAGCACCCCTGACCGACCTGCTGAAGAAGAACCACACTTGGCATTGGACAAGTGAATGCCAAGCTTCCTTCGAGAGATTGAAGCAAGCAATCTCCGAAGAACCTGTTATGGTGCTCCTGGACTATGGAAAGCCCTTCGAAGTCCATACCGATGCATCCGACTTTGCCATCGGTGGAGTCCTAATGCAAGATAGGCATCCCATTGCCTATGAAAGTTGCAAGCTCAACGACACGGAGAGACGGTA
Source organism: Bruguiera sexangula (assembly GCA_020141445.1). Classification (NCBI taxonomy): domain Eukaryota; kingdom Viridiplantae; phylum Streptophyta; class Magnoliopsida; order Malpighiales; family Rhizophoraceae; genus Bruguiera; species Bruguiera sexangula. Next base: position 9,077 of record JAHLGP010016417.1, read on the forward strand.
CACCATCCAAGACAAGGAGATGACTACCATTATCCACTGCTTGCACACTCAGAGACATTACCTCCTAGGAAGTAAGTTCGTAATCATGACCGACAACGTTGCTACAAGCTACTTCTAAACACAAAAGAAACTCAGCCCAAACAAGCTCGTTGGCAAGACTTCCTGGCAGAATTTGACTACACTCTACAGTATAAGCCAGGGCAAGCCAACGTTGTTGTTGACGCGCTGAGCAGAAAGGCGGAGCTAACTGCCCTCTCCATTAGTACGCCTAAAAGCAACCTTTTTGAACGAATCAAGGAAGGTACCAGACAAGACAACCTGGCCAACAATCTGCTAAGATTGGCTAGCGAGGGGAAGACTTGTCGATTTTGGGTGGACGACAAAGTCCTCATGACAGTCGGGAACCGAGTCTTCGTTCCTAAATGGGGAAACTCTTAGAAGGAAATCCTTAAGGAATGTCATGATTCCCTATAGGCTAGTCACCCAGGTATGGCACGAACCCTTGCTCTTGTCCAATAACATTACTTCTAGTTGCATATGCATACAGATGTCGAGGCTTATGTGTGGATTTGCTTGGTTTGCCAACAAGACAAGGTAGAATAGCAGCAACCAACAGGTCTACTTGAGCCACTGCCCATCCCTAAAAAGCATGGGAAAGTGTCTCAATGGACTTCATTGTAACTCTACCAAAGTCTGAGGGATACGGAAGCATCATGGTGGTGGTGGATCGATTCAGTAAGTATGGCACCTTCATTCCAACCCTTGCTGATTGTAAGGTTGCTGATTGTAAGGTGGACGAAGCTACTTGCTTGTTCTTCAAGAACATAGTGAAGCTATTAGGTGTACCAAAGAGCATCATTAGTGACAGAGACCCTCACTTTACGGGCAAATTCTAGCGCGAGCTATTCAAGTTGCTGGGAACTGACCTAAAATAGGGCATATGTGGTCCAACTAGGGCATTAGGGTTGTCGAACACTTTTAACAAAAATCCCTTTGAAAGTTTGAGAATGTTGGAATACTTTTTGCAGTGATCCCTTACAATAGAGTGTCTAAGATAGGTTTAATGATGATTCCTCACACCCACAATGGGAATGAGATTTTTTAAATAGTTTTTAAAAGTATTCGGATGATTTTTATAGTGATTGTTTATACTATAAATAGGAATGAGATTTTTTAAAAAGTTTTTAAAGGTATTTCTAAAATTTTTTTGAAAGTATTCAAATATTTTTTATAATGATTCTTTATACTAGTGATAAGAATAAGATTTTCTAAAGAATTTTTTGAAAGTATTTAAATGTTCTTTTATAGTGATCTTTTGCACCAAAAATAGAGATGGGATTATGATTATCAAACCGACCTATTTGTAGAAGAAGAGGAATTTTTCAAGCTTCATTTTATTTAAAAAATTCTAAGGTTGTTTAGGAGGTTGTGTTATTGTTATTTTAAATTTAATCTATAGATAAAAGTTTAAAAGCGCAATTAATTCCAAGATGGTTATTGAACCACTTACTTGCCTATTTGGGCATTCTTTGGTCAATTGATAGGTTCTTAAAATTTTGGAATTCTAAAGATTTAATTTTAGAATTTCTACTTTTATAACACGAGTTCTAAAATATTTTAAATTTTAAAAATGAGCAATAAGCAAATGTATTATTGTTTTTGAAAGTATTTAGAGTCTAAGTTTTAATTTTAGGGGACAACTTAAGGGTGAAGCCTTGAGTGGGACTAAACTTCACCTTAAGCTAGGATATGTAGAATACGAAATGAATTTTAGCTTAGGGAGATAATGTTAGATGATTGGCCACCTTATCTATCTTAGCAAGAACTTGGTATGGGCCAAAAAACCTAGTAACCAATTTCTAGTAAGGACGTTGCATCAGAAAGTGTTGTTGATATGGTTGCAATTTGAGGAAGACATAGTCCCCTACTCGAAACTCTCTTTCTGAGTGATTTCTATCTCATTACTACTTTGTGCGGTTTTGTGCTTTGGTGAGGTAGTATTGTAGTAGACAGATGGTGGCTTCCTTGAGATAGAGCTACTGAATTACCAAAGGAATGGTCGAGTCACCTGACATGCATGGGAGGTGGATTGGAGCAAAGTAGCCCTATAAGGGTTAAAATGGTGTCATATGAATGCTAGAATGGAAGTGAGTCATGTAACACCATTCCACGAGTGATAGCCAAGAACTCCAGTGATGATGGTAAGCACTGTTAGCATACCTTAAGTACATCTCAAGACAGTGATTGATGACTTTTGTCTAATTGTCAATTTGAGGGTGATAAGTGGTGGAGAAATTAACTCAAACACCCTAAAGGCAGAAGAGTTCTTGCTAGAATTGGCTTCAAAAAACCGAATCCTTATCACCAATGATCTGTTCCGGTAATCTGTGTAGTTTGAAAACATTGTCAATGAAGGCTTTGGCGACGGTGTTGGCAGTAAATGGATGGGTTTGGGTGATGAAGTGAGCATATCTATAGAATCGATCGACAACGACCAGAACGGTATCCTTTCCTATACTTCATGGTAACTGATCAATGAAGTCCGCAGTGAGACCCTACCACAAACCACCTAGAATCGGAAGTGGTTGTAATAACCTGGGAAAAGCAGAGGGATTGAATTTACAACATTGACACACGTCACATTCTCATACGTAGTCCTCTATGTCCTTATTGAATGCATCATACTCATATCGGAAGTGTCCATTGCGATGGTAAATTCTTGCAAGAACTTAGGCATGGCAAGAAAAGGGCGGTGACCCAAGTCATCTTAAATTGTGAGAATGCATTGTCGGCATCAAGTGACTAAGTACAGGAAGAATCCTTTTTAAGGAGTTGATTCAAGGGATGGGTGATTCTTGCATAACCACAAACAAATCGATTGTAATTGTTGGTGAGGCCAAGGAACCTAAGTCGTTGTCAAAGATTAGTATGAGGCCAATTCAAAACTACTTTAACCATTTTGAAATCCGTCACCACTCCCACAACTAAAATGACATGGCCTAGATATCTGACCTTTGTTTGGGCCAAAAAAAAAAACACTAGCTTTATTTTGCATAGAGCTTGTTTTGCCAAAGTAATTGTAGGATTTGGCACAGATGAAGAAGATGGTCATCCCATGTTTTGTTGTAAACCAGGATATCGTTAAAGAAAACCAGTATGAAACTCCAAAGAAACGGCCTAGAGATTTCATTCATCAGGCCCTAAAAGGTCAATGGAGCATTTGTTAATGAAAGAACCAGAAATTCATAGTGGCCATTGTGGGTTTTAAATGTCTTCTTATGCATGTCAATTAGGTGCATCCAAATTTGGTGGTAACTTAATTAGAGATCAATTTTAGAAAATAGAATTGCTCCTCCCAATTTGTTGAGCAGTTCATCAATGAGTGGAATGGGGAATTTGTCTTTGACAGTGGTATTGTTAAGTTCCTTGTAATCTACGCACAATCACCACAAATTATCCTTCCTTTTTCACCATAATGATGAAAGCAACAAACAGACTAGTGTTGCTCTGTATCAACATCCTTAATCTCCTTCACCATGGCTTTGATGACATTCTTTTGGAGAGCTAGGTATTGGTAAGGCCATGCATTTATGGGCTGGGCTCCTTTCCTAAGAATGATCCTAGGATCGTGTACACATGGGGGAGTAAGGGTAGTGAGCTTGGAAAAGACATTTGAGAATTCTTCCAGAAAGGCTTTTAGGGTTGTTTCATTAGGTCATGTTTCATTAGGTTTCACCCTTTAGGACCTTACTCTCCAACAATGCTGCCCAGATACATAAGGGCCATGTTAGGATCATAAAGGAATGAAATTTATGAATATATTGTATGAGAGAGAAGAAAGAGAGAAGGAGAGAGAAGGAGAGAAAGCAATCAAAAGAAGAAAATAGAGTTTGGAGAAAAGAAGAGAAGGACAGAGAGAAAGAGATAAAGCAATTGAATGAAGGAAATAGGGTTTTTTAATTAATTCATTATCTGTCTGCCTCCTATATAATAATATCTATATATATAGATTGTTAGCGGGCTTTCATTACATATTACTCAACTCATTATTTTATACTATTGAACTACTCTCGTCACTAGTAATAGATTTAGAGTATGGATTCTAACACCCTCCTTGGCCTAAAATTGTCCTTGTTCTCAAGGACTCGATGATCCTCAAACAGTGGCTAAATGACTATGGGGTGTCATGCTTAACCTCCTTACCTTCTAGTGTATGAAACAACTTCCAAGAGTATTGATAGCCATGTGTATACTAGTCCTTGCATCGATAGCAGATTTTGGCTCTTTTCAATTTATCCCACGACAAATGGTTTGAGGTTCCTTTGAATAGGTCCTAAATTCCCCTAGTGGCTAAATTTGTTTGTGGCTCGACTACTTTATTTAGAATACTTTGTTTCCCCTTTTTTTAGCAACACTCATGGCTACTTCTTATAGGGCTACAAACTCAAAGGCCTCCTCGAGTGTGGCCGACTAGAGCATCCTCACCACCAATTGAATCCCATTATTAAGCTCATTGAGAAAGCTCAAAATGAAAATGGTTTAGTAAGTGAGGGATTTCCTACTAGCAATAAGTAGGTTTTTTAATTCATCCCACGACAAACAGTTTGAGGTTCCTTTAGATAGGTCCTAAATTCCTTTAGTGGTTGCATTTGTTTGTGGCTCGACTACTTTGTTTAGAGTACTCTATTTTCCCTTCTTTTTTTTTTTAGCAACACTCATGGTTACTTCCTATAAGGTTACAAACTCGAAGGCCTTTTCAAGTGTGGTTGGTTAGAGCACCCTTACCAATACTCGAATTCCATTATTAAGCCCATTGATAAAGCTTGAAATGAAAAATGATTCACTAAGCAAGGGATTTCCAACTATTAATAAGTAGTGGAGCTTCTCAAAATACTTATAATATGCTCTCACTCCTGTTATTTGTCATAAGTTATAAAACTCCTTAGTGGCATCTAACTATGATGGATCCATGTGCATGACCACGGTTTTTAACCTTTCCTTTATCATGTCGTAGTACTAAAAATAATGATTGCACTTCCTCAACCATGCATGTGGATTCTCACCATCGAAGTGTGGCAACTTTAGTTTCACATAATCACGTACTGCGCCCCTCTGCCTAAGGTGCTTTAGCTCATTGCGAGCTTCTTCCTCTATATATGCGGGATAGTAGTTTCATCGAAACTCCTCAACAAACCTATCCTAGGTCGTGATAGGATCTCCACACCTATCGTCTGATCAACGATACCACCACAACAAAGCATTATCAGCTAAGTACATAGATGTAATATTTACCTGTAATTGGCTTTCGTTGATTCCCATGACTTGGAAGTATTGTTCTATGTACCATAGGAAGTTATCCACGTCTTTGGGTGCATCTGTACATGGTTCTTGCACGATGATCACCCCGTTCACGTGTGCTGCCTTTGATTCTGCAAACTTTCCCTTGAGCTCCACAATCTTTATGTGCATAGCTGTCATCATGGTCTCCAAGGACTCATCCCGTTGATGGAGTTCACCCTTAAGGCCCCCAACAACTCTCCTCAAAGTTCTCCCATGCCGACTTTGAGCTCTTGTATCTCGACCACGAGCTCCTCCCTTTCAGCATCTACACCTTCGATGGACTGGGTCAGGTCATCAACCGAACCTTGGACATCAGTGATGAACAATTCAATTTTCATTATACGATGTGTCAGGTCCCCTACTGGATCTCTTGAACTCGAAACAACATGATTCTTCTTTCCCTTAGCAGCACCTCTATTGGCCTTCCTCCCACAATCATCACAGTCATCACCTATGATGAACGCCTCAATAAAACGTGAGTCTGCTATAGTACTTGGAATGAATCAGCTATGATACCAACTATTACGGGCTTATGGATTTATTGCATCCTACATGTGCAGCCTTGAAAATACTTCCTAAGCAACCTTCTCACGCTTAACTCACAAGAACCTTTTTGGATATTAACTTTAGAAGTATATTCAACTTGAAAATTGGGTGTGTACAAATGAGGGGCAAGAGGTCCCTTTTTATACAAGTATTGGACAAGCTATAACCATTAGATCCCTCCTTGATCTAATGGTGAATATGACATCCCTTCAACTTCTTATGTACATACATTTACCAACATTAATTACATGGCTAGTTCCAATGTATTTCCCTTCCCTAAGGGGTGTCTACATTCAATGTATTGTCCTTCTTTAGGAGGTGTCTAGATTCAACGTATTGTCCATCCCTAGGTACAAAGGACCGTGACACTTGCATTGGTTTTGTAGCCTTTTTTTTTTCCCTCTCCTCTTTGTTATTTGTCCTTATTTTTTTTTAGTTGGTTCCCCACCCCCTTTAAAGAAGAATGATGCAACCTCATTAGTTCTTTTAGATTCTCAAATATTGGAAAGTTTGATCCTAACTCTTAATTGCTTTGATGGTGAGGATTGTATTTTGCTTTTTCTCATGTTTAATATTTGGTGGGCCTTCTTTGCAGAGATTGTTATGATCTTGACCATTGGCCTTTGAGATGGGAGGACTATTAAAGGAGCAGCCTCTTTGTCCTACTAGACTCCCTTGGGCTTTCCTATTACTATCATAAACTCTCCTTTATGGGCTCTTGGAGCTAAGCTAAAGATGTTGGACCTTCTTTGGCCCTCTTGTTGTTGGCTAGTCTTCTTATCTTTGGTTAAGACCATGGGTTGAGCTTATTGGAACTACTAGATGCAAAAAAAAAAAAAAAAGAAGTGAACCCTTAAAGGCTTTGTAGGAACATGTAATGACATATTAGGTCTTATGCCCACTTTTGTATTTTTAAGGCTTTGTAGGAACATGTAATGACATATGAGCCTAATAAGAATAAGTACTACACCTAATCTTACCCCTTATGGGCTAAGAAAGGGAGGGCTCCACTTTAAGTCTAATGATGCATTGGGTTTTAGGTTTGGCTCGATAAAGCGCTCCCCCTTTAAGCCTTAGTAAAGATCCAAGGATTTGGATGATAGTTTCATTTTGGGCTTTCTAAGAGCCCATTGTGCCACTAGTTCTCCCCTTTTTAGCCTTATAATGGATGACACTTTAGATTACTTGATATTTATTACTTGATATTTGGGCTTTAGAAATAGACCTTTGGGCTTGTAATCTTAGGCCCCAATTTGTAGGACTTTTAGCTAATAAAATTAATTTCAAAAAGTTTTAAATGGGCTTATTGAAGTTATTGGAACTAAAAGTAATGTACAACAATGAGCAAGGTTTGGAGGAACATCAAGGTTTAATAAACTTCATACAAGGTCAAACATAGTGTATTTAAGGAGTTTGGGCTGAATTCTAGACTTGGTAACATGTCTTGTTTCTTTGGGGAGTTATGTGTTTTATTTAGTTTTTTTGCAATTATAATGGGCTAAATAATGCCTTAATTTAAGCTCCATCTACCTAATCTTTTATTTAATAGTTTGTTAGGCAAGTTTGTTATTTTGTTTTAAATTTACTATTATATTTTGAACTTACTATTTTGTTTTAAACTCTATATATAGGTATGCAACTCTTTTTTATTGAGGTTGACTAATTGATTTTCTTCAAAAAGAAATTTGAGACTTTTCTCTTTGGATTCCTTGTTGTACTTATGGGTCTCATTGTGCTCTTTAGGATTAGCATCAAATCTGGCAACTTGATTTAATGCAATGTAGAAAATGTGCCATAAAGCCTTAGAGACATAAAAAAGAAAGTTTAGAAAAATATCCATTTCAAATAATGTCTTGGCTTAAAAATAGGTAGTTGTTAAGTTTTGTGTCATAAATTGTTTTTGCCTTTTCTAAAAGTATGATTAAAACCCTATGGTTTTCCCTGGTTGCGTTTGGTAGTCTACTCATTATCCATATTTCTTTTATAATGTTTAATCAACACAATTGAATTATAATGAACAACAAAGAATTAATCAACACAAGTGAATTATTAAGGCAATTAGTGAATGACAACTGCAATTTATAAACAACCAACAATAAATAAAAGAACACTAGAAATTGATTTTGAAATTAAAAAGTTGAAAGAGCAAACCCTTTTCAAACAACATAAGTGAAAAAAAATACAACAAAACACCATGTCAAAGATTAGAAAAGAATCACCAAAATAAAAGGCCTACAATCAAGTGGTCAATCATGATTCAAGAAGTTTTGCTCTCTCATGTTTTATTAAAAGTGAAGATTTTAATTATATCCACAAGTTAAAGAAAATTAAATGACAAATTTGGAGTATCTTGAGAGATCAATAAATTGAATTGTTAATGGTAAGTTCCGAATTAATACCAATATAATTTAAACTCAAACAATTAACATAAAATACAAGTTGCTTGATTTGCATCATACATATCACCTCGCTCACTATGCTGAATGAAATCTAGAATCCATATGTCACTCACTACATAGCAGCATAACCACTAATAGTAAATGCCCTGAGATGGGTTAAGGTAACTGCTACTTGGAAGTAGGCCTTAATCTTCCTCTACAGATTTGGAATCTGTCTCTTCTCATCAAAAGCATCTCCATTCACATTTTACTAGCTTTGTAACTTGGCAACTACACTTCATTCTTTCCCTTAAAAGGCTTTAATCTCAACTTTGCAAACAGGCCTAGCATTCTCCCCACCTAAAAGAATAAGCAAAAGCTCCTCATTCACACTGTATCCAAACTCCTAAATCAATCAAATATTTCATCATTAAAAATGAACCAAATATTCCCTCCAAAGAAAAATATGAAACAAGAATAAAAAGAAAAAGTAGAAGAAAAAAAAAGGCATGCATTTATGCCTTCAAATCATAAACAATATACATTTTTCGTTGAAGAGGGTGGTGGATGTTAAATAAAGTCACCAACATTAATTGTCATTTAGCCATTAAACATCAAAACAATGCCCATCCTCAAAGCTCCTAAAAGTTTCTTAGAAGTTATTGGCATTGAACTCCTCAAAGCTTTCAACATAATCTCTTCCTTATAATAGGAAGGCCTTACCCAAAGTAGCCTTCCAAAGTCACTACTCTAATTTATTTCACTCAGCAGACAACATAATCATAGGGAAGTGTAAAGTGTCCTAAGCACCAATATAAGTGTGTCTTGATTGGGATACTCTAGGAACTATAAAGAGTTGTTTAGCTTCCACCTTAATTGTAGTTACAAATGAACTTGGAACTAGACTTTTAGTATTTGATCTTTCTATAATTTATTTTGTTTAATTAGTTTGTCCATTTTCTTTGTTACAAAATCAAAATTCAACTATTTCCCCTAATTATGTTAATGTCTTTAATTTTTAGTTAATTAGTAGTGAATTGATTACACTCCTTATGACCTTGTTCGCACTATCTATTATTGAAGAATCAAAGTAAGATATTAAATTTTTGGTTCTTTAACAATAACTACTGATCAATTTAAAAAAAAACGGCTAGAATTGAGGAAACTAAAATGGGTTTTGCTTATAAATATAAAACCATTAGCTTAATCACCTTCATTTGCCAACAACACTTCATGAGAGAGTGAGCTAACGCATAAGAGTTCACAAATAGAAATCTTTCAATTTTTGTCAGGTGTGTATGTCATGGAGAGAGAGGAAGAGAGATGAGTATGCTTGTTGTTATTTTATTTGACATTGCTAAATTTTTTAGTTTGGTGCATAGGTGTATATGTTGGTTGAAATTTGAACATAATAAGCTTGTGAATTATAATGGTGTTCTGAGGCATAACTAATGTATACTATTCCTTTAAATTGACTTTGTTTTGCTCAATGGCGTACAAAAACTAAGTTTGGGAGAATTAAAGTATACATTCAAGCCTATAATTGTTGTGAATAAACTAAGGCCTAAATTGGTTATTTAATTATTCAAAAATATTTAAAATTTTGTTATAAAATCAGTTATGGGCTAGACAAAGTCTCAATTTTTAGCTCATAACTTAAACTTTAGACCCTTTTTTCAAGAAAGACTTAATGCATTGAAAAGCTAAAGAGAAGTACTATGACTTTTATAAAGAAGTCAAACCTTAATTATGATTGTATTTAGTCCATAATTAACTTAAAAACCAATACAAAAATTCTAAAAAATTAAGAAAACCCTAATTCTTTAGGGTTTGCTAGTAGCTACTATGTACATTTTTAAGATATAAATAATCTTCTTTTGAGAGCAAAATGAGGAAATAACTATAAAATAAAACAATCGTTCTAATAGGAATTTGTTTTTTTAGCATGCATAGATAAGCTCTTTAACAATTTTAGGAGATTTTAAAACTTTTCATATTTCAATGACAGAGATTGTTCTAGTATGTTATTCCTTTTTCTTATGGAATTGTTTGAGTTATTCTAATTTAATGGTTAAATGATTGTTCAATTAATCTAGTTTGGCCTTGATCAAACAAATATCAATTGTTAAAATAAGAAATTGTGATCCATTTTTACCCTCTTCCTAATCACCAAGTAGTAAATAACAATAAGAGATTATGGACAAGTTTTCATCTTATTATTATAAATGGCTCAATACAAGTTAAATGATCCAAGTTTATGTAATTGTTACTTGTATTAACCTATTTTCCTAGTTCCAAAGGCTACTAGTATATTACACTATAAAGCTTATTATAAGGGTATTATAGTTAGAGTTTAAATAGAAAAACTTATTTTTCTTAGTGAATATCTAAGGAAAAATTTATGTAACAAAACCTGTTGTTATTTAAGATTGATAGTTCCATTAGAATTGATATAACATTGTAAGGGATCGAAATCATTAAATATGATATTTATGAATGAACTTGGAACTAGACTTTTAGTATTTGATATTTGTTTAATTGGTTTATTTAGTTTATTTATTACAAAATCAAAATTCAACTATTCCTCCCCAATTATGTTAATATTTTTAATTTTTAATTAATTAGTAGTGAATTGATTGCATTGCTTATGTAATCAGCCCTTACTCAAACCATCTACTATTAAATAATTGAGAATAAGGTATTAAATTTTTGGCGTCTTAACAATAGCTTCCAGAATTTGGCCCCATTGTTAAGGAATGTTTTTTATCAATTATTTTTCATTTTTTGAACCTTTTAGCTATACTTAGTTGATTATAGCATTATCTCCCATTTTATTTGTTAAGTGTATTTTTTTAGGCATTTTTGGTGTTTCAATTGTGGTGGTACTATTTATTAAGAAATTTTCAGCTTAATTAGGTGATAAGACTTTACTCTTTCAAGGCAAATGACATTTTGAGTAGAACCTATAGGTATGCCACTGGCCCTACCTTTTTATGCTTTAAAAATATTATTTGATAAGGTTTTAACAATTTTTTTGTGTTCTTGGTCAGAATTTTTTTAGTTATCTTTGCATACTTCTTTTTATTTTATGTTTATTTATGACTTATGACTCAATCATCTCCCTCTAGTGAACTAAATGTTGATCCAAAAATTAAGAGAACCTTGCATAAGTTGAGAAGATAGGCTCGGTAGAATCAAGAGAAATCTATGGTTACTTCACTTAGCATTAACATAGCCTTCAATGTCGTATCTAGTAATTCATCTCATGATTCAAAGCTTAAAGACATGGCTATGAATAACTAGACTTTGAAAGAGTTTCCTCCTCTTAATTTAAATTTACTACCTTTATGTATAAAATATCCTAAATTACATATAGCTTTTGAACTTAAATTAGAATTGATACATTTGTTACCACTTTCCATGGTCATACAGGTGAGGATCCTAATAAGCATTTGAAGGAATTCGATATTGTCTATTCAAGCATAAAGCCATTAGGTATGATAGATGACTAGATAAAATTGAGAGCTTTTCCATTCTCTAATATGAAAAAGCATTTATATTCTCTAGTCTGTTTGCTACTTTCATCATTCTGGTGAAAAAGGAAGGATAATTGTTGGTGATTGTGCATAGATTACAAGGAACTGAACATTACCACTGTCAAAGACAAATTCCCCATTCGACTCATTGATCAACTGCTTAACGAATTGGGAGGAGCAATTCTATTTTCCAAAATTGATCTTTAATTGAGTTACCACCAAATTTGGATGCACCTAATTGACGTGCATAAGAAGACATTTAAAACCCACAATGGCCACTATGAATTTCTGGTTCTTTCATTCGCATTAACAAATGCTCCATTGACCTTTTAGGGCCTGATGAATGACATCTCTGGGCCGTTTCTTTGGAGTTTCATACTGGTTTTCTTGAACGACGTCCTGGTCCACAGAAAAACTTAGGATGACCATCTTCTTCATCTGCGCCAAATCCTACAATTACTTTGGCAAAACAAGCTCTATGCAAAATAGAGCTAGTGTTTTTTGGCCCAAACAAAGGTCAAATATTTAGGCCATGTCATTTTAGTTGTCGGAGTGGTGACAGATTTCAAAAAGGTTAAAGCAGTTTTGAATTGGCCCCTTACTAATCTTCGACAACGACTCAGGTTCCTTGGCCTCACCAACAATTACAATCGATTTGCTTGTGGTTATGCAAGAATCACCCATCCCTTGAATCAACTCCTTAAAAAGGATTCTTTCTGCGCTTAGTCACTTGATGCCGATGATGCATTCTCACAGTTTGAGATGACT
>JAHLGP010016422.1:0-10177 GCA_020141445.1 Bruguiera sexangula
TAGGTGATAATTAAGCTAGAACTTTGTAACTATTCATTGCTAATAAATATTAAGTAATTGTTAATGAAAATTAAGTTATTCTTAATGAAAAAGTAAGTTGGACTAATTTAATGTTTCATTCTAGGAATACGAAGGGTTTATCTTGATGGGAGAAAGCCATACAGTAGTAACATAATAGTCCTTAGCCTAACTTATATAAGGAAACCTATAAACCATCAATATAATACTTCATAAGAAGCATAAGGTAATATGTTGGAAGATTACTTTAAAACTTTCTTCTGTAGTTTTAAGGAATTATTGACCAACATGAATGAAGGTATGGTTTTTGTTATATTGATATATGACTTTCAATTTTTTATATTTTCATATAAACATCTTCTTCTATGGTTAATAATCTAAGCTAAAATGGCATAACCGTTTAAACAATAATGCTTTATTTTTTTTCTAGAATAGAATTGACCTAATAACACTTCAATTTATTTGCTTTAAGACATTTTTCCATTTTACTTTGGCCTTTTCTCTTTTTGGTATTTTGATGCATCTAACTACAGGAATCATCATTGTAACCCCATGAAAGCATTTGTAACCTTCTTTGGCATTTTAAATGGAGAAAGATAATATATAAGCAAATTATTTATCCTAACTTTGAGGAGGTGAGGCAGAAAATCCCAAAAAACGAGGCTCGGAGACCTAATGCACACAAGGAAACAAAAAATATCCAAGAAAGTTAAATAAGATTTTAATAATACAAACCTTAAATCCAACATTCAAAGGAACACAAATTTAGGATATTTAAAAAGGATATAGATGTCACACTCCAAAAAAGAATGGAAATTAAGAGTGATAGGTCAAGTTAAACATCACAAGAAGAGGTATTTTTTTCATAAGTTCTTTAGTTTTTGAAAGAACTAAAGGAAAAAACCCCTACTTTTTATTTTTATCAAAGTTGTCTAATGTTCTAGAGCTTACAAGAAGATGTCTATTTATAAACTAATATAGTAATCATAAAGAGACATAAATTCCTATTTAGAATAGATACTCATCTAGGAGGAATTCCCTTCTAAGACAAATTCTTATACAGAAAACTTTCACTTTTATACAATCACTTATTTATGATAAACTCCTATTTAGGACTAAATGCTATTACTTAGTCTCAATGGATTAAGTACTTCAATCATATTAATAAGATCTTGACTTTCTTATTTAATGCATCTTTCATCTAATTTGTATTACTGGGTATTTTGGAATGTACAATGAACCTCTTGCATTCTTTGAAAATTTTCACCAATCATCTTTAAGGTTCTCATCATTCCTCGTCTCCTAAAAAAGATTCATCCTAGAATCATCACCTACATCAAAAAGGGAAAGATCAGAAATATTAAATGTTACACTCACGTTATACTTACCAAGAAAATCTAACTTATAAATATTGTCATTAATTCCTCCTACAACTTGAAATAGACCATCTCCTCTAGGTTGTAGCTTTTAACACCTCTTAACTCCATAATCTTGTTGATCTGGACTTGGCTGATTGTTCTCAGCTGGAGAGTCTCCAAGTAATCTTGATTTGAAATCTCTTGAGAGACTTTATTTATCCAAGAATTTACAATCATTATATTTGGATAAGACTGCAATTACAAAAGTGCATCTGGATGGCTGCTCGAATGTAGCAGAATTTTCCCAACCCTTAGGTTGTCTACCGACTGACCTGGGACGTTTATACTCCTTAAGAGAGCTACGATTAAGAGAAAATGGTTTTAAGACCATCCTGGCGAGCATCGAACGACTTTCTGGCTTGAAGATTCTCGATATAGCTTGCTGCAAAAGCCTTCAGTCCATACCAGAACTTCCCCAAAATCTACTTCGATTAATTGCTTTTGGTTGCAGATCCCAGGAAACAGTATCTGCTGCCATTACACGTCTAGTCTTTAGGTCGACGAACCCTAGTCAACAATTCATGTTCGAATTCACAGGTTGCTTGAAATTGGATGAGAAGGAATGCGGAGACATGGTGTGTGATCTTTGTACCAATTTCATAACAAATGGACATCGGTACAAGGTCTCTCCCTCAGTTCTACCAACTACTTTTTTTTTTTACAGTTTCTTTCTATTATTTTATTGATACTAGAAAATTAATATATTTTTCTCTACTGGCATTGGGAGCAACTCCCCAGGTTTCAATAGCATATATGGGGAGTAAGATTCCAGGTTGGATCGATCATCGAAGTGTTGGACACTCAGTCAGCTTCAAGTTTTCGTCAAATTGGCTTAACTATTGCTTCTTGGGGTTTGCTCTTGCCTTCATGTACAAACCATGTGGCAATGCAGGATGCACTCATCATTCTATTGATTATGAATGCTATATTGGAGACAAGCATTTATCAAGTTTTGAGTTGTCATATGAAGATTATGATCTTAGAACTCATGGGACTGAGACAGAGCACGTATTAGTGAAATTCGATCACCAAGTGCGTGATGTGATACTTAGGGATGCCCGTATATCTCAATCCCGCCACGATGTTTTCTTACTTAAGTTCCGCCGTTGGAAGAGTGGGGAAGGTCCATGCTCTTACAAAATAAAAATGTGTGGGGTCATTCCATTGTTTGCTCAAGGACAAGGTTACAACACATTGCAACTGCTGCCATTAGGAGGACATGCATAAGCAGCTCTTGAAAATAAGAGATGCCAAGAAGATAAGCCTCCATTGATGGCTCAACTTGATGCAGATGAACTTGGCCAACATCTCGGCTCCAGAGAAATGGACGAGGGACCCCCACGTCCTAAAACATTGAAATTAACTCAGCACGGAACAGCATAACATTAGCGGAGTGGGGTTCTATGCTTAGCCTTTGATTGCTGTTGTGAGTTGATTTTTCTATAATTGTGTGTTTCAAAATTTCTTTTTTTATTTGTTGTAAATATAAATAAATATAAGTATTTAATTATAAAATAGATTATTAGGTTAATTATTGTGAGTTGGTTAAAAAATTAATGGATTATTTAGATTTTTTTTATATTTTGATAAGTGTAACCTATCTCATATATATGATGTGTGTAAGGAGTTTTATTGCCTAAAAAAGCAAGAAACGTTCTTCCTTTTATATTAGTATATGAAGAGTTAAATGCTATTTCGTTTAGTTTTGATGTAAGAACTCAACAGTTTTAATATGAATAAATGATTATTATAAGATTTCATTGATAAGTTAGTATTTATTTTTGTTGATGAGTTTGCTTGTTTTACTTAATATCAAGCCTCACAAGGGTACTTTACTCCTACTCTCATCACTAGTGATAAGTTAGGTAAATCAATTACATGTCTTGTATCATCATCTTGAAAATAAGTCATTAACTTAGGTGCAACATATCATATGACAAATGACACAAGTTTTCTTTTATCTTTTAATTTTCACAAAAAAATTTTCAAATATTACTTTAATTGATAATTCAACTACTATTGTTATGGATTTTAAAACCATAGTTTTTATATTGACTTTTTTATTTTCATCTATCTTATATTTATCTAATTTTTCATTCAATTTAATCTCTATTAATAAAATCACTCGAGTTTTAAACTATTATATTTCATTTTTTTTCTCAATTATTATATCTTTCAAAATCTTATGATAAGGAAGATTATTGGTAAAAGATGTGAGTTTAAAAGTTTATTTATTCTAAAATTCTTGTCTTTGATAATGCCAAAACTAATCATTTGTCTAAGTATTCTAACATCTCTTAAGAGTGGGGTGCCCATCATTATCTATTTTAAAGAAATTATTTTCACGCCTATAACATTTGTCTTTTTTTATATTATGAATCATGTTGCCAAAGAACTTCTTTTTTAAATGAAAGTTCCTAAATAATTTTGGGTTAATATTATTTTCATTGCCTATTTTTTAATTAATTGTATGCCCTCATCAGTTTTCAATAGTGATATTTCTTAGTTTATTTTATTTCTCTTTCTTTTATTATTTCTAATTAAACCATATATTTTCATTGCCTATTTTTCATTTCTTAAGAGTTGTAGTAATAATTTTTGGGTTTAGAATATAAAAGTTCTTAAATGTGCCTTTTTTGTGCATTCTCATCTTAAAAAAGAGTGGGTATTACTCTTTTGAATTGGGTCATTATTTAATCTTTATTAATGTTAAATTTTTTTAACCTACTTCATTCTTTCTTGATTCTCATATATATAATAGTGAGAGGAAAAAAAGATAATCTTCTAATATACACTGTAATCACTAATACTAGTTTTATTAAGCCCATAAAACTACCTATTATTCAAGTGTATTCATGTTGTATTTCATATTATAATTCATGTTCTCCACCAGCTCCTTTATATATAAATCCTAGTCTTGATCTTCTCATCACTGTCCAGAAAGGCACATAAAAATTTACTTAATCTTTTTCTTCCTTTGTATCTTATAGACATCTGTTGTCTTATTTGTGTTGCTCTTTTGCTTTTATAGATTTTATTTTTGTTCTCAAAATACTAGTGAAGACTTTATCTCATCCTAATTAAAGAGCTATGGTACTTAGGAATTAACACATCTACCAAAATATAAGCAAGTTATTGGTTACAAATGGATATTTGTTTTGAAAGTTAATCTTAATGGTTTTGTGAATCATCTCAAAGTCAAACTTGTTTTCAGATGGTATACTCAAACATATAGGGTTGATTATTTTGAACTTTTTCTCCAGTGGCTAAACTTGATTTCATACAATTGTTTATTTCTTTTATTGCTATTAATGATTGACCTTTATACCAATAAGGTGTTAAAAATTCCTTTTTTCATGGTAATTTGCAAGAAGTATATGTAAAGCAATCACTTGAGTTTGTTGCTTATGATGTGTCTCAATCCAATGCAGAGGCATAATATTAAACTATGGCATAATCCACATGTGAACTAATATAGATATACTCATTACTATGTGAGATTGGAATTGGAAATTCAACATTTATGAAACTATGGTGTGACAACTAAGCTACTTTTCACATGCATTAAACTAGTTTTCCATAAGAGGACCAAATACATCAAAATTAATTGTCACTTTATTTGTGAAAATATTTAATAAAATCTCATTTTTGCTAGCCACGTCTTAATTAGAGAGCAATTAGGTAATATTTCACAAAAACTTAAAGTGGTCTTAGGATCAATTATACTTATAGCAAGTTAGAGATGATTAACATTTATACTCTAACTTAAAGGAGAGTGTTGTAAGTCAATATATTATTGTATGTATATAGTAGGTAAATAAAATTACTTAATTATAGGGCTAATTATAGTATTTAATTCTAAGAGAGATTAATCCTCTATTTGTATATGTATTGACATCTCATGCCCAATTTATTTAATGTCAACAATTATAAGAAACTGATTAGTGACAAAAAGGTTAAAAGAAGTATTAATTTAGCACTTAAATTTCCTAGTATTTCTTAAAGTCAATAGTTACAACAAAAATTGAAGAATTACAAAGAGGATGAAGAGGTTCAAAAAGAAGATGAAAATGTCTATATTGTATATAATATAGTATTTAAATGACCACATACAGTATTGGTGTCAACTAACTCTCTTAAAGTAGCAATCTCAATAAAAGGATAGATACGATCAAGTTAGAGCAATATCCAGCAATTGAAATGAAACTTTTGGTTCTTATTTCTTTAGGGCCTATCTTCCATGAGGGAATGGTTACACGTTAGTTAATTATATGAATTGGTAGGCTACAATTCTCCCTTTCTTACTATTGAACGGTTCAATTATTCAAGACAATTTGAATTGTTTTGTTTTAGCATGATGGGTTTTCTTTTGTGGCTCCCTCTCTGTCATTTTTCTTGATATGAATAGTTCTTCATGATGTAGATGACTATTGGCTTACGAACTTGCCAACTTCTTCATGATGTAGATGACTATTGGCTTACGAACTTGCCAACTTCGTATCCAAGTCTTTTTGTGATGCTTAGTAAATATCTTTTTTTTTTTTTGGACTCGTTTTAGTTTGTTGCTACTAAAATTGGCTTCCTTCAGGATTGTTTTCTTGCATACTACTTTTATCTTGAATGAGCTTCGTATCTTAGGGTTGCTTCACATACGTTATGTTTTGGCTTCCATTGAACCCGATACATGCTCAAAGGATATTTTTGGATCTATTCAAAATTTTCATGGTTCTGAATTGTAAACAAAGATATATTGTGATTGAAATGCATCCTTTGGAAACAAGATCATGAAAACTTATTTATACTTATTTTGTTATATCTTAATAATCAATTTTACAAATATATTTAAATTAAAATGTAATAATTAGACACTTAATTACCATATTGAAATGTAACTAATATACACATTACTTTTAATTTTTTATACAACTAGTTATACATACTTTGACATAATGGAAGAAATCTGGGTGTGAGTGTGAATGATTAGACTAACCATTTAGTCAAATGCGTGTGTGCATATGCAATATATAAAAATTGAAGCCCATTAAAAAGTAATACATATTATTAAACTATGTGCATTGAAAATTTTGAAAATTTTTTACATTGAATTTTATTTTTTATGTTAATTTTAAATAATTTTTATTGTATATACTTCAAAAAAATTATAACAATTGTATGAAGTAGAGAAAAAATTTTAATATATATATATAATTAAATATGTAATTTCATAAATTAATGAGAAATTAAAAATAAAAAATCCAAGTTACTCCATCTTTTTTGAGCTCTTGAACAAACTTAATGGATTTTCATAAAAAAGTCTTCAGTTGCTAACTCTTAATTAAGACCTTAAAAATTACTCTTAGAGTAGCATTTATTTTTAAACCCAAGTGCATTACCAGTCCTTAGGGAGACCTTCTCTATTTTAGCCCATAAGAGGAGAGTGTAGGATCCATCCTTAACACGACACACCGTATAAAAGTTTACAAGCCATAAATTATGTATAAGGAAAGCTCATGGCCCAAATACATAAAAGAGCAACATATAATTACAAGCCAGCACCATCTACGGCCTTCAAAAGCCCACTCTTTTCAAACTCAAGACCAAGGGGTTCAACAAAACTCCAACAGACCTCAGCAAAGAAACCAGTAAACTCTAATAAACCCAAGGGATCTGTTAGCCGATCAACAAAGTCCAAAACTAGTGCCCGACCGAAAGATGATGTTGCCAACGAATATTTAACAACCATTGCTGGAGCATGTGGAGATGGGACATGGAAAGATGTCATTATCTCTAATGGTTTTCACGAATTTGGGACAGTATGGACCTTATGGCTGTGACTACAACAGAGATGGTGGGGCCACTGAAGTTGTCAAGTTTTTTGTTTTACTGGAGAATGCTAAAATTGTTGGTCTTTATTGGTACGCTATAAACTATATTGATTACAATGGGTTTTATATAGAGCGACTATTATCGTAAACTTGTCCTTAAATTTAAGTGTCCAAATTTTGATAAATCGATGGATTTAAACAAATTTTAATTAATAAATATTTATCTAATGACGTTTATTTAATTTTAAATTTTTTAATAAATTTTAATAATTTGTAATATTTGATATTAATTAAGTAATTAATTTTTGATATTCTTAAAATTTTAATTTTATTAAAATTTTAATATGTAATTAATTATCCCTTTCATATTATAAAACTAATTATACTTTATTTATATGTTTTTTTATTTTTATTGTTATTTTCTCTCAACTAAATTACTCAATTTTAAATATTAAAATTTTCACTTAAGTAAGTTTTTTTTTTCAATATTAGTACATATAGTTCATTATATGAATATTATTAATTAAAGTTTGAATTATGAATTTTGTCATAATTAGTATGTAATAATAAAATTTATTTTACCCTTTCGTTAATAATTTAGTTTTAAGTTTATTAATTTTTTTCAACATAATTTTAAATTTAAAAACTCCTAAACTTATTAAGATATTAATCAAACCCAATAATTAAATTAATTTTAATTTTATTTAACTATTTTTTAAATATAAATTAAAATTAATTATTATTAGAACTATAATTTAAAATTTAAAATTTTAATATTTCTTATTAGATATCTATAACAAACAAAATACATAGACTAAAATCTAGTAACGAGTTGTTAAAGCGTAGTAACTTTTGTACTACTATTAAAGTGCAGTAATTTTAATATAACTGTTAGAAGATTATACAGTAATTTTTTATTTTATTAATTTGATAAAATACTATGCATTAATAAGAGAAGTACATATAAATAACATAGGAATAAAATCATATTCACTAGTCATATAATTAATTAAAATATTTAATTTTCTACATATTCGATCATATATAACCCTAATCTAATACATAAATTATAACAAATAAAATTTAACTTATTAGATTCTTTTTAAATATTAATTTTTAATTTGTAACGAATTTAGATTAATTTTAACATCTCATCTTAATTATAATTTTGTCATATAATCATTCATAACATCTACTTCAACTTAACATGACTTTTAAACTTTAATGATCAATAGTATTAATAGAATTATCAGAAGTTTCTTTGATTAATCTTGACCAATTTCTACTTGGCCTTTCAATCTTTAAGAAACTTATAGTACACAACCTTGAATAGTAAGGCTTAGAATTTCATTCTCTATGACACTTTATAATATGTGATATTTATAAAATGCAATTACACAATTATTTCACTATCTTGTTTTCTTTATCACATGGAAAAATTAAGTTGAGTTATCTTTATTTCTTAATTCAACCAGTCCTTAAGGCTAAACTTTTTTAAGTTTTTAACTTCATAAGCCATTATATCCAAATCTTATAAAGTTTATTATTCAATACAATTTTTATATGTTTTATTAATTTAATAACTTATAATTTTAAATTTCAATTTAATTCTTGAATTTTTTTTTAATATCCATAATCTTCTTTGTGTTTTCTCAATTGTTCTATAATTATCTTTTGTAAACTACCTCTTTACTTCTTCCTTTTTTTTTCCTTTTCTTGTCACCTTTTTTTTTTTTTAATTTGGTTCCTTAACTGTGATTAATTGTAATCGGACCCCTTAAAATTTATTATTTTTTATATGACCCTCAATGTTTATTATGTTTTGATTCTGACCCTAAACTTTTATGTTTTTGTGATTCTAGCTTTGATTTTTTTTCTTCTTGGTGCCAACAACCGGAGATATACCAATTCATCACTAAGAGAAGGAGGTAGACCGGTGGTTAGTGAATGGAACGATAAAGGTTTCATGTGTTGGTGGTGGCTAGAGAGAGCTCATTTGATGATGGAAGACGTTGGCAAAACCTTCGAATTTTCTTTATCAGCGTCCAGTGGTGTAGGAAATGACTTCCAACAAGGCAAACAACTTTTGGTTGCACATGCGGCAATGCATGGTGGTTGGTGATGGCGCTTTAGCAATGACAGATAGCAATTCTAATGATAGAAATTGGCAGACCAGTGACTTTTGTAACTTTGATGACTTCTATAGCGACTCTGATAACTTTGTGGCAGCTCTAGCAAGACATGTATATTTTTTCTTGATCCGAATAAAGTTACCCGCTCTAATATAACTACTGAATCAATTATTGATTCTAAAAATTTCTTTAGTAGTAGCAGCTGGTGGCACCTAGTGGTAATTGGTGGTTGCTATGATCTTATATGATTCTTGAGTATGATGTTGGCCTCCCTAATCAAATTGGTTTTCGTGGTAGCTCCAAGATCAAATTGGTTTGGTGACGATGCTTTGACGATAGCTGGCAACAGTTTTAATGACAAAAGCAGGCCGTCTAATGACTTTTGTAACTCCGACGACTTATATGGCGACTTTGTTAACCCTATAGCAAATTCGACAAAATTTATACGTTTTCTCTCAATCCAAATAAAAATACCTACTTTCATATCACTATTAAAATCCAATAGTCTTAATATTACTGTTAGACAATTATGTGGTAATTTTTTATTTTATTATTCTGATAAAACACTATACATTAATAAGAGAAATATACACAAATAATATAAATATAAAACCCTACTCACCAACCACATAATAATATGAAATATTCAATTCTTTATACATTAGATTATATCTAATCCTAATATAATATGTAAATTATAACAAATAAGATTCAATTATCAAAATTCTATTTGAATTCTAATTTCTAATTTATAACAAATTTAAATTAATTTCATTAAGAATAA
>JAHLGP010016427.1:158-39538 GCA_020141445.1 Bruguiera sexangula
CTTTATACAATCAACATGTGTTTTGACATTAGTCAAATCTAAATTCAAAATAATCTCATTATTCACCAATCACACTAATCTTTCTGTATATATATGACATAAATATTTATGATACAAGTAAGCAAAATTTCCATTCATCATGTTACACTCAATTCCTATATTATGATAGACATTAAGAAAGAATTCTATATAAACATGATCAAGTTTTAGTCTATATAAACCATTAATAAGAATAAATTAGCCATTAATGATTTTGTTCTTATATAAACTTAAATAATTGAATCATAATGAATGCCTTGCATCATATTAAATACTTGAGTAGTAGCCCCGAAATCAAGTCACCAAGTATTATTAGGAATATCAATTAAATTCATACTAATGTATTCAATTTTACCTTTCCTTCTTTAAACTAGACCTTACATTTTGGGCAATATTTTGTTGCACTTTTTCTTTGTGAAATAATTTTCTTCACATTCTTGGCAACAATCACTATTATAAAAATAAGACTCAACTTGTTATTTTATTCCTATGTTTATGATGTAACTTCTCTTTCTCATTACTTGAATCTATAATAGCAATATTCACTAAAAGTGTAGCTCAAAATCCATAGCATATAATTGGGAATTGACTTGTTCATGTAATTATGGAAAGTTCAACACATTGAACAAAATAATAGATGAAACATGAAAATGAATTAAAATAGTTGTATAATTATAAATGCTCATAATTAGTCATAAATTGAATCAAAAAATCAAACTATATCGTAATTCTTATTTAGGAAATCTTACAATACACTATTGTCATTACACACCCTTAGGAAGGAAATGCAATAGACATGGAAGAAATGTGTCTGCTTTGACATTGGACTTGGAATGTAATCTAGCTCTTCTTGCTATTTACTTAGAGTTACCATTAACCATTTAAGGTACAATTGGAATACTATAAACAATCAATTCAAAAGACTACCTTATCTTCTAAATTGATGGTGCTCAGTATGATTTGGAATTACACCATATAGATGTGGAAATTACCTTGTTTGATGAAAATCTTCAAGAGGAAGTTTATATAAATCAAGTCAACCTTTTTGTCATATAAAGTAATGATCAAATCATGTGTAAACTCAAAAAGTTAATATATATGGACAAAGACAAACATTCTAACAATGGTATTTTATGTCTAATATTATCATAACATCTTTTGAGCTTAAAGAGAACATCTTTGGTTGGTGTATATAATAAAAGATTAGAGGAAGTAAGTTTATTTTTCTAGTCCTATATATTGATAATATTTTCTTTGATGCTAATAATCTAAGCATATTGCATGAGACTAAAGAATTTATCTTCAAGAATTTTGAAATGAGAGGTATGGTAAAGACATATTGTGTGATCAAAATATAAACATTTTATGATAGATCACAAGGAATGGTAGGATTATCTTCTAAAGAATATATTGAAAAAGTGCTTGAGAAATTGAATACAAATAAGTGTTCACCTAGAAAAGGTGACAAATTTTGTCTCATGTAATGTTTCAAAAATGGTTTGGAACTTGATAAAATAGAATTAATTCTACATGCATAAGTTATAAGTAGCTTGATGTATTTGCAAATCTAAACTAGATTGGAATATCACTTTTGCAATCAAAATATTAGGCAAGTATAAATTTAATCCTATAGTAGATTACAAGAAAGCTGCACATAAAATATTAAGGTACCTACAAAGAATAATATGCTCATATACATAAAATATAGTCTTTTAAAAGTGGTTAGATATCCATATTCAAATAATATGTTTTTTGCGTCATTCAAATTGCAATGGCATTAATAATATATTAAAAAAATCAAAAATTCCCTTTTTTTAATTTTTAGAATTTTAATGTCTTATAGGAATAAATACATTATCAATAATCAGTTAAATTTAAATTTTGTAAATTTTTTAATTGTCTCCTTTGCTAGAATGCAATTTTTAATGATTTATATAATTTTAGTCTACAAACATATTACTTAAGAAAAAGCAAAAGCAATGGACCCAACCTTGAAGTTTGAGATTGCTATTTATAATATTCTTCCACTAAAGTGTATTTTCTACAATTGAGCCCATTACTTGTCTTTCTCTTCAATTAACATATTGAAATAATATGTTTTTCTCACCACTCAAATGCAAGGGTATTAACAATAAATTTAAAAATTGAAACATTCCCTTTTTACAACTTTTACAATTTTAAAGTTGTCTAGGGATAAATACATTATCAACAATCAGTTGAATTTAAAGTTTGTAATTTTTTTAATTGTCTCTATTGCCACAATGGAACTTGAAATGATTTATCTAATTTTTGTGTACAAACATATTACTTAAGAAAAAGCAAATGCAATGGATTCTAATAAGATGTTTCCCCACTCCCCTTTAGAGATTTATGCTTGACCCAAAATTAAAGTTTGGGTTTGCTATTTACAATATTCATCCGTTAAACTATATTTTATTCAAGTGAGTCCATTACTTGTATTTTACTTTAATTAACAAATTTAAATATTATGTTTTTCTCACCACTCAAAATGCAGTGACATTAACAATAAATTTAAAATTCAAAATATTGCATTTTTACAATTTTTAGAATTTTAAAGTCTTCTAGGAATAAATGTATTGTCAATAATCATTTGAATTTAGATTTTGTAATTTTTTTCATTGTCTCCTTTGTCACAATGCAATTTGTAATGATTTCTATAATTTTAGTCTGCAAACATATTACTTAAGAAAAAGAAAATGCAATGGACTTTATTAAGAAGTTTCTCCACTCCACTCTAAAGATTTATGTTTGACCCAACATTGAAGTTTCAGATTCCTATTTATATTATTAATCCACTATAGTGCATTTTATTCTAGTGAGTCTATTACTTGTATTTTTCTTCAATTAACATATGCAAATATTATGTTTTTCTCACCACACAAAATGCAATGACATTAATAATAAATTTAAAAATGAAAACATTGCATTTTTACAATTTTTATAATTTTAAAGCCTTCTAGGGATAAATACATTGCCAATAATCAGTTAAATTTCAATTTTGTAATTTTTTTAATTGTCTCCTTTGCCACAATACAATTTGAAATGATTTATTTAATTTTTGTGTACAAACATATTACTTAAGAAAAAGCAAATGCAATGGATTCTAATAAGATGTTTCCCCACTCCTCTCTAGAGATTTATGTTTGACTTAAAATTAAAGCTTGGGTATGTTATTTATAATATTCATCCATTAAATTATATTTTATTCAAGTGAGTCCATTACTTGTATTTTACTTCAATTAACAAATTCATATATTATGTTTTTCTCACCACTCAAAATGCAGTGGCATTAATAATAAATTTAAAATTCAAAACATTGCATTTTTACAATTTTTAGAATTTTAAAGTCTTATAGGGATAAATGCATTGTCAATAATCATTTGAATTTAAATTTTGTAATTTTTTTCACTGTCTCCTTTGTCACAATGCAATGTGTAATGATTTCTATAATTTTAGTCTGCAAACATATTACTTAAGAAAAAACAAATGCAATGGACTCTATTAAGAAGTTTCTCCACTCCACTCTAAAGATTTATATTTGACCCAACATTGAAGTTTCAGATTCCTAGTTATAATATTAATCCACTATAGTGCATTTTATTCTAGTGAGTCTATTACTTGTATTTTTCTTCAATTAACATATTTAAATATTATGTTTTTCTCACCACACAAAATGCAATGACATTAACAATAAATTTAAAAATGAAACATTGCATTTTTACAATTTTTATAATTTTAAAGTTTTCTAAGGATAAATGCATTGTCAATAATTAGTTAAATTTCAATTTTGTAATTTTTTTTAATTGTCTCCTTTGCCACAATGCAATTTGAAATGATTTATCTAGTTTTTGGGTTCAAATATATTAGTTAAGAAAAAGTAAATGCAATGGACTCTAATAAGAAGTTTCCCACTCTCCTCTAGAGATTTATACTTGACCCAACATTAAAGGTTGAGATTGTTATTTCTAATATTCATGGTCCAAAGTGTATTTTATTGAAGTGAGTGCATTACTTGTACTTTTCTTCAATTAACATATTTAAATATTATGTTTTTTGTGTCATCCAAATGTAATGGTGTCAACAATATATTAAAAAATCAAAACATTGCATTTTTTTTAATTTTAAGAATTTTAATGACTTCTAGGGATAAATGCATTGTCAATAATCAGTTGAATTTAATTTTTTTTTAATTTTAATAGTCTCCTTCACCACAATGCAATTTGTAATGATTTCTATAATTTTAATCCGTAAACAAATTACTTAAAAAAAAAAAGAGCAAATGCAATGAACTATAATAAAAACTTTTCCCACTCCCCTCTAAAGATTTATGCTTGACCCAACATTGAAGTTTAGGATTGTTATTTGTAATATTCATCCACCAAAGTGTATTTTATTCAAGTGAGTAGATTTCTTGTATTTTTCTTCAATTAACATATCCAAATATTATCTTTTTCTCAACACTCAAAACATTAACAATAAATTTAAAAATCAAAACATTGCATTTTCACAATTTTTAGAATTTTAAAGTCTTCTAGGGATAAATACATTGTCAATAATCAGTTAAATTTAAATGTTGTAATGTTTTTAATTGTTTCCATTGCCACAATGCAATTTGTAATGATTTCTATAATTGTTATTCGCAAACATATTACTTAAGAAAAAACAAATGCAATGTGCTCTAATAAGAAGTTTTGCCACTCCTGTCCAGAGATTTATGCTTGACACAACATTGAAACTTGTGACTGTCATTTATAATATTCATCCACTAAAGTGTATTTTGTTCAAGTGAGTCCATTACCTATATTTTTCTTTAATTAACATACTTAAATATTATCTTTTTTGCACCACTCAAAATGCAATGGCATTCATAATAAATTTCAAAATCAAAACATTACATTTTTACAATTTTTAGAATTTTAAAGTCTTTTAGGGATAAATTCATTGTCAATATCATGTTAAATTTAAATTTTATAATTTTTTTAATTGTCTCTATTGCCACAATACAATTTGTAATGATTTCTATAATTTTTGTCTACAAACATATTACTTAAGAAAAGCAAATGAAATAGACTCCAATAAGAAGTTTCTCCATTCCCCTCTAGACACATAAACTTGACCTAACATTGGAGTTTGGGATTACTTTTATAATATTCATTTACTAAAGTGTATTTTATTCAAGTGATTCCATTACTTGTATTTTTATTCAATTAACATATCCAAATATTATGTTTTTCTCACCATTCAAGATGCAATGACATTAACAATAAATTTAAAAACCAAAACATTGCATTTTTACAATTTTTAGAATTTTAAAGGCTTCCAAGGATAAATGCATTGTCAATAATCAATTAAATTTAAAATTTTTAATTTTTTTAATTGTCTCCTCTACCACAATACAATTTCAAATGATTTATCTAATTTTTGGGCACAAACATATTTCTTAGGATAAAGCAAATGTAATGGATTTTAAAAAGAAGTTTGCCTAATCCCTTCTAGAGATTTATGCTTAACCCAACATTGGAGTTTGGGATTGCTATTTATAATATTCATCCATTAAAGTGTATTTTATTCAAGTGAGTCCATTACTTATATTTTTCTTCAATTAACATATTCAAATATTATATTTTTCTCACCACTCAAGATGCAATGACATTAACAATAAACTTAAAAACCAAAACATTGCATTTTTACAATTTTTAGAATTTTAACGACTTCTAGGGATAAATGCATTGTCAATAATAAGTTGAATTTAAATTTTTTAATTTTTTTAATTGTTTCCTTTGCCACAATGCAATTTGTAATGATTTATCTAATTTTGGGGTACGAACATAATACTTAAGAAAAAGCAAATGCAATGGACTTTAAAAAAAAGTTTGCCCACTCCCCTTTAGAGATTTATGCTTGACCCAACATTGAAACTTGGGATTGCAATTTGTAATATCCATTCACTAAAGTGTATTTTATTCAAGTGAGTTCATTACTTGTATTTTTCTTCAATTAAAATATTCAAATATTATATTTTTGTCACCACTCAAAATGCATTGACATTAATAATAAATTTAAAAATCAAAACATTGCATTTTTACAAATTTTAGAATTCTAAGGTTTTCTACGGAAAAAAAAAACATTATCAATAATCAGTTGAATTTAAATTTTCTAAGTTTTTTAATTGTCTCCTTTACCTCAATACAATTTCTAATGATTTTTATAATTTTAGGCTACAAACATATTACCTAAGAAAAAACGCATGCAATGGACTTTAAAAAGAAGTTTGCCCACTTCTCTCTAGAGATTTATGTTTGACCCAACATTATAGCTTGGGATTGCTATTTGTAATATCCATCCATTAAAGTGTATTTTTTTTAAGTGAGTTCATTACTTGTATTTTTTATCAATTAACATATTCAAATCTTATGTTTTTCTCACCACTCAAAATACTATGACATTAACAATAAATTTAATAATCAAAACATTGCATTTTTACAATTTTTAGAATTTTAAAGTTTTCTAAGGAAAAAAAGCATTGTGAATAATCAGTTGAATTTAAATTTTGTAATTTTTTTACTTGTCTCCTTTACCCCAAAGCAATTTCTAATGATTGCTATAATTTTAGTCTGCAAACATATTACTTAAGAAAAAGTGCATGCAATGGACTTTAAAAGATGTTTACCCACTCTCTTCTAGAGATTTATGCTTGACCCAACATTGAAGCTTGGGATTACTATTTGTAATATCCATCAACTAAAGTATATTTTATTCAAGTGAGTTCATTACTTCTATTTTTCTTCAATTAACATATACAAATATTATGTTTTTCTCACCACTCAAAATGCTATGACATTAACAATAAATTTAAAAATCAAAACATTGCATTTTCACAATATTACATTTTTACAATTTTTAGAATATTAAAGTTTTTTAAGGAAAAAAAGCATTGTGAATAATTAGTTGAATTTAAATTTTGTAATTTTTTTAATTGTCTCCTTTACCCCAAAGCAATTTTTAATGATTTCTATAATTTTAGTCTGCAAACATATTACTTAAGAAAAATCGCATGCAATAGACTCTAAAAAAAGTTTGCCCACTCCTCTCTAAAGATTTATGCTTGACCTAACAATGAAGTTTGGGATTACTATTTGTAACATCCATCCACTAAAGTATATTTTATTTAAGTGAGTTCATTACTTGTATTTTTCTTCAATTAACATATACAAATATTATTTTTTTCTCACTACTTAAAATGCAGTGGCACTAACAATAAATTTAAAGATCAAAACGTTGCATTTTTATAATTTTTAGAATTTTACAGTCTTCTAGGGATAAATGCATTATCAATTATCAGTTGAATTTAAATTTTGCAATTTTTTTAATTGTCTCCTTTGCCCCAAAATAATTTGTAATGATTTCTAGAAGTTCAATATGCAAGCAAATTACTTAAGAAAAAACAAATTCACTATAATAAGAAGTTTCCTCGCCCCCCTCTAGAGATATATGGTTGACCCAACCTTTAAGCTTGGGATTGCTATTTATAATATTCTTCTACTAAAGTATATTTTCTACAATTGAGTCCATTACTTGTCTTTCTCTTCAATTAACATATTCAAATATTATGTTTTTCTCACCACTCAAAATGCAATGGAATTAACAATAATTTTAAAAATGAAAACATTGCATTTTTACAATTTTTAGAATTTTAAAATTTTCTACAAATAAAAGCATCGTGAATAATCAGTTGAATTTAAATTTTGTAATTTTTTTCATTGTCTCCTTTGCCCCAATGCAATTTGTAATGATTTTTATAATTTTAGTCTGCAAGCATATTACCAAAGAAAAAACAAATGCAATGGACAAAAATAAGAAGTTTCTCCTGCCCTTCTAGAGATATATGCTTGACCCAACATTGGAGCTTGGGATTGATACTTATAATATTCATCTACTAAAGTGTACTTTATTTAAGTAAGTCCATTACTTGTATTTTTCTTTTATTAACATATTCAAATATTATGTTTTTCTCACCACTCAAAATGCAATGGTATTAATAATAAATTTAATAATCAAAACATTGCATTTTTACAATTTTTAGAATTTTAAAGTCTTTTAGGGGTAAATGCATTGTTAATAATCTGTTAAACATAACTTTTGTAATTTTTTTAATTGTCTCCTTTGCCTTAATGCAATTTGAAATGATTTATTTAATTACTTAAGAAACAAAAAATGCGATGGACAATAAAAAAAGTTTACCTTTTCCCCTCTAGAGATTTATACTTGACCCAATATTGTAGGTTGGGATTGCTATTTGTAATATCCATCTACCAAAGTGTATTTTTTTCAAGTGAGTTCATTACTTGTATTTTTTATCAATTAACATATTCAAATATTATGTTTTTCTTACCACTCAAAATGCTATGACATTAACAATAAATTTAATAATCAAAACATTGCATTTTTACAATTTTTAAAATTTTAAAGTCTTTTAGGGGTAAATACATTGTCAATAATCTGTTGAACATAAATTTTGTAATTTTTTTAATTGCCTCATTTGCCTTAATGATATTTGAAATGATTTATCTAATTTTTTTGTACAAACATATTACTTAAGAAACAACAAATGCAATGGACACTAAAAAAAGTTTACCTTTTCCCCTTTAGAGATTTATGCTTTACCCAATATTGTAGGTTGGGATTGCTATTTGTAATATCCATCTACTAAAGTGTATTTTACTGAAGTCAGTTCATTACTTGAATTTTTCTTCAATTAACATATTCAAATATTATGTTTTTCTCACCACTTCAAATGCAATGACATTAACAATAAAATTAAAAATCAAAACGTTACATTTTTACAATTTTTAGAATTTCAAAGTCTTTTAGGGATAAATGCATTGTCAATTATCAGTTGAATTTAATTTTTGTAATTTTTTTAATTGTCTCCTTTGCTCTAGTGCAACTTGTAGTGATTTCTATAATTTTAATTTGCAAGTATATTACTGACGAAAAAACAAATGCAATGGACTATAAGAAGAAGTTTCCCCCTCCCCTCTAGAGATATATGCTTGACCCAACATTGAAACTTGAGATTGCTATTTATAATATTCTTCCACTAAAGTGTATTTTCTACAATTGAGTCCATTACTTGTATTTTTCTTCAATTAACATATTCAACTATAATGTTTTTCTCACCACTCAAAATGCAATGACATTAATAACAAATTTTAAATTCAAAACATTGCATTTTTACAATTTTTAGAATTTTATAGCCTTTTTGGGATAAATGCATTAAGAATAATCAGTTGAATTGAAATTTTGTAATTTTTTTAATTGTCTCCTTTACCCTAATGAAATTTGCAATGATTTCTATGATTTTAGTCTACTAGCATATTACTTAAGAAAAAGCGAATGTAGTGGACTGTAAAAAGAAGTTTGCCCAATCCCCTCTAGAGATTTCTGCTTAACCCAACATTAAAACTTGGGATTGCTATTTGTAATATTCATCCACTAAAGTGTATTTTATTCAAGTGAGTTCATTACTTGTATTTTCTTCAATTAAAATATTCAAATATTATGTTTTTCTCCCCACTCAAAATACAATGGCATTAACAATAAAATTAAAAATCAAAACATTGCATTTTTACAATTTTTAGAATTTTAATCTTTTCTAGGGATAAATGCATTGTCAATTACCAATTGAATTTAAATTTTGTATTTTTTTTAATTGTCTGTTTTACCCCAATGCAATTTGTAATGATTTTTATAATTTTAGTCTGTAAGCATATTACTTAAGAAAAAGCACATGCAATGTACTCTAAAAAGAAGTTTGCCCACTCACCTCTAGAGATTTCTTTGTATTTCTCTTCAATTAACATATTAAAATATTATGTTTTGCTCGCCACTTAAAATGCAATGACATTTACAATATAATTCAAAATCAAAATATTGCATTTTTACAATTTTTAGAATTTAAAAGTGTTCTAGGAATAAACGCAATGTCAATTATCAGTTGAATTAAATTTTATAATTTCTTTTAATTGTCTCCTTTACCCCAATGCAATTTGTAAAGATTTCTATAATTTTAGTCTACAAGCATATTACTTAAGAAAAAGCACATGCAATGGACTCTAAAAAAAGGTATGCCCACACCCCTCTAGAGATTTCTACTTGACCTAATATTAAAGCTTGGGATTGCTACTTGTAATATCCATCCATTAATGTGTATTTTATTCAAGTGAGTTCATTACTTGTATTTTCCTCAATTAACATATTCAAATATTATGTTTTTTTCACCACTCAAAATGCAATGACATTAACAATAAAATTAAAAATCATAACGTTGCATTTTTACAATTTTTAGAATTTAAATATTTTTTAGGGATAAATGCATTGTCAATTATCAATTGAATTTGAATTTTGTATATTCTTTTAATTGTTTCCTTTACCCTAATGCAATTTGTAATGATTTCTATAATTTTAGTCTGCAAGCATATTACTTAAGAAAAATAACATGCAATGGACTCTAAAAATAAGTTTGCCCACTCCCTTATAGAGATTTTTGCTTGACCGAACATTGAAACTTAGGATTGTTATTTGTAATATCCATCCACTAAAGGGCATTTCCTACAATTAAGTCCATGACTTATATTTCTCTCCAATTAACATATTCAAATATTATGTTTTTGTCACCACTCAAAATGCAATGACATTAACAATATAATTAAAAAGCAAAATGTTGCATTTTTACAATTTTTAGAATTTAAAAGTGTTCTAAGGATAAATGCATTGTCAATTATCAGTTGAATTTAAATTTTGTAATTTTTTTAATTGTCTCCTTTACCCCAATGCAATTTGTAAGGATTTCTATGATTTTAATCTGCAAGCATATTACTGAAGAAAAAACGCATACAATGGACTCTAAAAAGAAGTTTACCCACACACCTCTAGAGATTTCTATTTGACCTAACATTGAAGCTTGGGATTACTATTTGTAATATCCATCCACTAAAGTGCTATTTGTTTCCTTTACCCTAATGCAATTTGTAATGATTTCTATAATTTTAGTCTGCAAGGATATTACTTAAGAAAAAGCGCATGTAATTGACTTTGGAAAAAAGTTTGCCCACACCCCTCTAAAGATTTCTGCTTGACCCAACATTGAAACTTAGGATTGCTATTTGTAATATCCATCCACTAAAGTTTATTTTATTCAAGTGAGTTCATTACTTGTTTTTTCTTCAATTAACTTATTCAAATATTATGTTTTTCTCACTACTCAAAATGCAATGGAATTAACAATAAAATTAAAAATCAAAACGTTGTATTTTTACAATTTTTAGAATTTTAATATTTTTTAGGGATAAATGCATTGTCAATTACCAATTGAATTTAAATTTTGTATTTTTTTTAATTGTCTCTTTTACCCCCAATGCAATTTTGTAATGATTTTTATAATTTTAATCTGTAAGCATATTACTTAAAAGAAAGCGCATGCAATGGACTCTAAAAAGAAGTTTGCCTATACCCTTCTAGAGATTTCTACTCGACCCAACATTGAAGCTTGGAATTGCTATTTGTAATATCCATTCACTAAAGTGTATTTTATTCAAGTGAGTTCATTACTTGTTTTATCTTCAATTAACATATTCAAATATTATATTTTTCTCACCACTCAAAATACAATGGAATTAACAATTAAAATAAAAATCAAAACGTTGAATTTTTACAATTTTTTGAATTTTGAAGTTTTCTAGCAATAAATGCATTATCAATTTTCAGTTAAATTTAAATTTTGTAATTTTTTTAATTGTCTGTTTACCCCAACGCAATCTGTAATGATTTCTATAATTTTAGTCTACAAGCATATTACTTAAGAAAAAGCACACGCAATGGACTCTAAAAAGATGTTTGCCCATACCCCTATAGAGATTTTTGCTTGACCCAACATTGATGCTTGGGATTGCTAATTGTAAGATCCATTCACTAAAGTGTATTTTATTCAAGTGAGTTCATTACTTGTATTTTCTTCAATTAACATAGTCAAATATTATGTTTTTCTCAACACTCAAAATGCAATGACATTAACAATACAATTAAAAATCAAAATATTGCATTTTACAATTTTTAGAATTTTAATGTTTTCTAGGTGTTGTTCCCACAGCCTTGTATGGGTTGTAATTGTTATCAACTAGGGTTAAGTGTGCAAGAAAGTAAACCCACATGGAAGGGCAAGAAAGTAAATCTGCCGCATAAGGGCAAGAACGTAAATCCGCCACGTAAGCCCTATTAGGGTTTCATGGAAGAGAGTATATATAGGCCTTGGAAGCCAAAACAAAAAAGGGGGGGCCAACAAAATTGAATAAACAGCAACCCTACAACAATCGGCCAAAAAGAAGAGAAAATAATATACCAAAAGGGAACCCCACTGTCGGCAAAAAAAAAAGAGAAAGAGAGGAGACGACTGAAAGGGGGGCTGAATGAAGAACAGAGGTCAAGAGGAGACGACCGAAAAGAGAGCAGAATGAAAAGAGATCAGAAATGACACCACTGGGAAAGCAAACCAGAAACGTCACCACCGGGAGAGCAAACCAGAACATGTGACCTCTTGCAAGGAAACTAGAAACATGTCCTGCAAGCAAACCAGAAACATGTCCTGCAAGCAAACTTGAAATGCACAACCAGCAAGAGGAGAAATAAGAAACAGACCACTCGGAAGAGAAGACAGCAGACCTGGTATCTGTGAGATCACCCAGAAGAGAATACAGCAGACCTACTATCCGTAAGACCACCCAGAAGAGAAGACAGCAGACCAGAAGCATGAGGCAGGCCGAGAGATGTGAACCAGAAAAACCAGTAGCGTGAGGCAGGCCAAGAGACATGAGACGGCAGACCAGAAGTGTGGGTGTACGTCAGGAGACGGCGTGAGACCAGAATGTGCAACGGCGTGACAAACCAGAAGGGTAAGGACAGGCCGTGAAATAGTAAGACTGTGAAATAGGAGACGGGTGAGACCATGAGACAGTGAAAGCAGGAGCTGTGTGAGACAACCTAGAGAAGGAATTCGGCGAAGCATCGAAAAGAACTCAACGTATTTCCAGATTTCTTCAAGAAAGGTTAGAGAGCGTTGCGATGAACTTCTAAGCAGCAGTGGAGCAGTCTTTCGATTCAACAGAGGCAAGACAAGCTAGAAGAAGGGTAGACACGCATATTACATGCATGCAATGGACTCTAAAAAGAAGTTTGCCCACTCCCTTAGAGAGATTTTTGCTTGACCCAACATTGAAACTTGCGATATCTATATGTAATATCCATCCATTAAAGTGTATTTTATTCAAGTGAGTTCATTACTTGTATTTTCCTCAATTAACATATTCAAATATTATGTTTTTCTCCCCACTCAAAATGCAATGGTGTTAACAATAAAATTAAAAATCAAAACATAGCATTTTTACAATTTTTAGAATTTTAAGGTTTTCTAGAGATAAATGCATTATCAATTATCAATTGAATTTAAATTTTGTATTTCTTTTAATTGTCTCTTTTACCCTAATGTAATTTGTAATCATTTTTACAATTTTAGTTTGCAAGCATATTACTTAAGAAAAAGCGCATGCAATGGACTCTAAAAAGAAGTTTGCACACTCACCTTTAGAGATTTCTACTTGAACCAACATTGAAGCTTGGCATTGCTATTTGTAATATCCATCCATTAAAGTGTATTTTATTCGAGTGAGTTGATTACTTATATTTTCCTCAATTAACATATTCAAATATTATGTTTTTCTCACCACTCAAAATGCAATGGCGTTAACAATAAAATTAAAAATCAAAACATTACATTTTGACAATTTTTAGAATTTTAAAGTTTTTTAGGAATAAATGCATTGTCAATTATTAGTTGAATTTAAATTTTGTAATTTTTTTAATTGTCTCATTTAGCCCTATGCAATTTGTAATGATTTCTATAATTTTAGTCTGCAAGCATATTACTTAAGAAAAAATGCTTACAATGGACTCTAGAAAAAAGTTTGCCCACACCCCTATAGAGATTTCTACTTGACCTATCATTGAAACTTGGGATTACTATTTGTAATATCCATCCATTAAAGGGTATTTTATTTAAGTGAGTTCATTACTTGTATTTTCTTCAATTGACAAATTCAAATATTATATTTTTCTCACCACCCAAAATGCAATGGAATTAACAATAAAATTAAAAATCAAAATGTTTCATTTTGACAATTTTTAGAACTTTAAAGTTTTACGGGGATAAATGCATTGTCAATTATCAATTAAATTTAAATTTTTTATTTTTTTTTAATTGTCTCTTTTACCCCACTGCAATTAGTAATGATTTCTATCATTTTAGTCTGTAAGCATATTACTTATGAAAAAGCACATGTGTTGGACTCTAAAAAGAAGTTTGCCCATTCACCTATAGAGATTTTTGCTCAACCCAACACTGAAGCTTAGGATTGCTATTTGTAATATCCATCCATTGAAGTGTATTTTATTCGAGGTAGTTCATTACTTGTATTTTCCTCAATTAACATATTCAAATATTATGTTTTTCTCACCACTCAAAATGCAATGGCGTTAACAGTAAAATTAAAAATCAAAACATTGCATTTTGACAATTTTTAGAATTTTAAAGTTTTCTAGGGATAAATGCATTGTCAATTATAAATTGAATTTAAATTTTCTATTTTTTTAATTGTCTCTTTTACCCCAATGCAATTTGCAGTGATTTCTATAATTTTAGTTTGCAAGCATATAACTTAAGAAAAAACACATGCAATGAACTCTAAAAAGAAGTTTACGCACACCCTTATAGAGATTTCTACTTAACCCAACATTGAAGCTTAGGATTGCTATTTGTAATATCGATCCATTATAGTGTATTTTATTCAAGTGGGTTCATTACTTGTATTTTCCTCAATTAACATATTCAAATATTATGTTTTTGTCACCACTTAAAATGCAATGACATTAATAATAAAATTAAAAATCAAGATGTTGCATTTTTACAATTTTTAGAATTTAAAAGTGTTATAGGGATTAATGCATTGTCAATTTTCAGATGAATTTAAATTTTGTAATTTTTTTAATTTTCTTTTTACCCCAATGCAAATTGTAATGATTTCTATAATTTTAGCATGTAAACATATTACTTAAGAAAAAGCATACATAATGGACTCTAAAAAGAAGTTTGCCCACACCCCTCTAGAGATTTTTGCTTGACCCAACATTGAAACTTTGGGATTGCTATTTGTAATATCCATCCATTAAAGTGTATTTTATTCAAGTGAGTTCATTACTTGTATTTTCTTCAATTACGATAGTCAAATATTATGTTTTTCTCACCACTCAAAATGCAATGACATTAACAAAAAAATTAAAAACCAAAATATTGCATTTTTACAATTTTTAAAATTTTAATGTTTTCTGGGGATAAATGCATTCTCAATTATCAGTTGAATTTGAATTTTTTATATTTTATTAATTGTCTCCTTTATCCTAATACAATTTGTAATGATTTCTATAATTTTAGTCTACAAGCATATTACTTAAGAAAAAGCGCACGTAATGGAGTCTAAAAAGAAGTTTGCCCACTCCCTAAGAGGGATTTCTGCTTGATCCAACATTGAAACTTAGGATTGCTATTTGTAATATCCATCTATTAAAGTGTGTTTTATTTAAATGAGTTCATTACTTGTATTTTCCTCTACTAACATATTTAAATATTATATTTTTCTCACCTCTCAAAATGCAATGGCGTAAACAATTAAATTAAAAATCAAAACATTGCATTTTTACAATTTTCAGAATTTTAAAGTTTTTTAAGGATAAATGCATTGTCAATTATCAATTGAATTTAAATTTTGTATTTTTTTTAATTGTCTCTTTTACCCCAATGCAATTTGTAATGATTTCTATAATTTTAGTCTGCAAGCATATTACTTAAGAAAAACCGCATGCAATGGACTCTAAAAAGAAGTTTAACCACTCACCTCTAAAGATTTCTGCTTGACCCAACATTAATGCTTGGAATTGCTATTTGTAATATCCATCCACTAAAGTGTATTTTATTGAAGTGTGTTCATTACTTGTATTTTCTTCAATTAAAAAAGTCAAATATTATGTTTCTCTCACCACTCAAAATGCAATGGCATTAACAATAAAATTAAAAATCAAAACATTGCATTTTCACAACTTTTAGAATTTTAATGTTTTTTAGGGATGAATGCATTGTCAATTATCGGTTGAATTTGAATTTTGTATATTTTTTTAATTGTCTCTTATACCCTAATGCAATTTATAATGATTTCTATAAATTTATTTTCCAAGCATATTACTTAAGAAAAAGCACATGCAATGGACTTTAAAAAGAAGTTTGCCCACACCCCTATAGAGATTTCTCCTTAACCCAACATTGAAGCTTGGGATTGCTATTTGAAATATCTATCCACTAAAGTGTATTTTATTCAAGTGAGTTCATTACTTGTATTTTCTTCAATTAACATATTCAAATATTATGTTTTTCTCACTACTCAAAATGCAATGGAATTAATAATAAAATTAAAAATCAAAACATTTCATTTTTACTATTTTTAGAATTTTGATGTTTTCTAGGGATAAATGCATTGTCAATTTTCAATTGAATTTAAATTTTGTAATTTTTTTAATTGTCTCTTTACCCCAATGCAATTTGTAATGATTTCTATAATTTTAGTTTGCAAGCATATTACTTAAAAAAAAGAACATGGAATGGACTCTAAAAAGAAGTTTGCCCACACCCCTCTAGAGATTTCTTCTTGACCCAACATTGATGCTTGGGATTGCTATTTGAAATATCCATCCACTAAAGTGTATTCTATTCAAGTTAGTCCATTACTTGTATTTTTCTTCAATTAGCATATTCTAATATTATATTTTTCTCACCACTCAAAATGCAATGGAATTAACAATAAAATTAAAAATCAAAACGTTGCATTTTTACTGTTTTTAGAATTTTGATGTTTTTTAGGGATAAATTCATTATCAATTTTCAATTGAATTTAAATTTTGTAATTTTTTTAATTGTCTCTTTATCCCAATGCAATTTGTAATGATTTCTATAATTTTAGTTTACAAGCATATTACTTAAGAAAAAGAACACGGAATGGACTCTAAAAAGAAGTTTACCCATACCCCTCTAGAGATTTCTGCTTGACCCAACATTGATGCTTGGGATTGTTATTCGTAATATCCATCCACTAAAGTGTATTTTATTCAAGTGAGTTCATTACTTGTATGTTCTTCAATTAACATAGTCAAATATTATGTTTTTCTCACCACTCAAAATGCAATGACATTAACAATAAAAATAAAAATCAAAACATTGGATTTTTACAATTTTTAGAATTTTAATGTTTTCTAGGGATAAATGCATTCTCAATTATTAGTTGAATTTGAATTTTTTATATTTTATTAATTTTCTCCTTTACCCTAATGCAATTTGTAATGATTTCTATAATTTTAGTTTGCAAGCATATTACTTAAGAAAAAGCGCACGTAATGGAGTCTAAAAAGAAGTTTGCCCACTCCCTAAGAGAGATTTCTGCTTGACCCAACATTGAAGCTTGGGATTGCTATTTGTAATATCCATCTATTAAAGTGTGTTTTATTCAAGTGAGTTCATTACTTGTATTTTCCTCTATTAACATATTCAAATATTATGTTTTTCTTACCACTCAAAATGCAATGGCGTTAACAATAAAATTAAAAATCAAAACATTGCATTTTTACAATTTTTAGAATTTTAAAGTTTTCTAAGGATAAATGCATTGTCAATTATCAATTGAATTTAAATTTTGTATTTTTTTTAATTGTCTCCTTTACCCCAATGCAATTTGTAATGATTTCTATAATTTTAGTCTGCAAGCATATTACTTAAGAAAAAGCGCATGCAATGGACTTTAAAAAAAAGTTTAACCACTCACCTCTAGAGATTTTTGCTTGACCCAACATTGAAGCTTAAGATTGTTATTTGTAATATCTATCCACTAAAGTGTATTTTATTCAATTGAGTTCATTACTTGTATTTTTCCTTAATTAAAATATTCAAATATTATGTTTTTCTCATCACTTAAAATGCAATGACATTAACAAGAAAATTAAAAATCAAAATGTTGCATTTTTACAATTTTTGGAATTTTAAAGTCTTCTAACGATCAATGTATTGTCTATTATCAGTTGAATTTAAATTTTTGAAATTTTTTTAAATGTCACCTTTGCGCCAAGGCAATTTGTAATAATATCTATAATTTTAGTCTGCAAACATATTATTTAAGAAAAAGTGCATGCGATGAACTCTAAAAGGAAGTTTGCCCCCTCCCCTCTAAAGTTTTCTATGGATAAAACCATTATGAATAATTAATTGAATTTAAATTTTGTAGTTTTTCTAATTGTCTATTTTGTTCCAATGTAATTTATAATGATTTCTATAATTTTAGTTTGCAAACATATTACTTAAGAAAAAATGCATGCAATGGACTCTAAAAACAAGTTTGCCCCCTCCCTTCT
This sequence comes from Bruguiera sexangula, assembly GCA_020141445.1. Taxonomy (NCBI): domain Eukaryota; kingdom Viridiplantae; phylum Streptophyta; class Magnoliopsida; order Malpighiales; family Rhizophoraceae; genus Bruguiera; species Bruguiera sexangula. The sequence goes on from JAHLGP010016427.1 coordinate 18,771, forward strand.
AGAAATTTATGCTTGACCCAACAATGAAACTTGAGATTGCTATTTGTAATATCCATCCACTAAAGTGCATTTTATTCAAGTGACTTCATTACTTGTATTTCTCTTTAATGAACATAGTCAAATATTTTTTTATGGATAAAAGCATTATGAATAATCAGTTGAATTTAAATTTTGTAATTTTTTTAATTGTCTCCTTTGCTCCAATGCAATTTGTAATGGCTACTATAATTTTAATCTGCAAGCATATTATTCAAGAAAAAACAAATGCAATGGACTATAATAAGAAGTTTCCCCTTCCACTAAAGACATATATGCTTAACCCAACATTGAAGATTGAGATTGTTATATATAATATTCTTCCACTAAAGTGTATTTTCTACAATTGAGTCCATTACTTGTATTTCCCTTCAATAACTTATTCAAATATAATGTTTTTCTCACCACTCAAAATGCAATGACATTAACAATAATATTAAAAATCAGAACGTTGCATTTTTACAATTTTTAGAATTTTAAATTTTTTTTACGGATAAAAGCATTGTGAATAATCAGTTGAATTTAAATTTTGTAATTTTTTTTAATTGTCTCCTGTGCCTCAATGCAATTTTTAATGATTTCTATAATTTAGGCTGAAAATATATTACTTAAGAAAAAGCGCATGCAATGGACCATAAAAAGAAGTTTGCTTGCTCCCCTCTAGAGATTTATGCTTGACCTAATATTGAAGCCTGGAATTGCTATTTGTAATATTCATCTACTAAAGTGAATTTTATTCGAGTGAGTTCATTACTTGTATTTTTCTTCAATGAACATATTCAAATATTATGTTTTTCTCACCACTCAAAATGCAATGGCATTAACAATAAAATTAAAAATCAAAACGTTGCATTTTTACAATTTTTAGAATTTTAAAGTCTTCTAGGGATAAATGTATTTTCAATTATCAATTGAATTTAAATTTTTGAAAATTTTTTAATTGTCTCCTTTGCCCCAAGGCAATTTGTAATGATTTCTATAATTTTAGTTTACAAACATATTCCTTAAAAAAAAAAAAAACGCATGCAAAGGACTCTAGAAGAAGTTTGCCCACTCCCCTCTAAAGATTTATGCTTGACCTAACTTTGAAGTTTGAGATTGATATTTGTAACATCCATCCACTAAAGTGTATTTTATTCAAGTGAGTTCATTACTTGTAGTTTTCTTCAATTAACATATTCAAATATTATGTTTTTCTCTCCACTCAAAATACAATGGCATTAACAATAAAATTAAAAATCAAAACGTTGTATTTTTACAATTTTTAGCATTTTAAACTCTTCTAGGCATAAATGTATTGTCAATTATCAGTTGAATTTAAACTTTTCAAAATTTTTTATTTGTCTCCTTTGCCCCAAGGCAATTTGTAATGATTTCTATAATTTTAGTCTACAAACATATTACTTAAGAAAAAGCACATGCAAAGGACTCTAAAAAGAAGTTTGCCCCTTCCCCTCTAGAGATTTATGCTTGACCCAACATTAAAGCTTGGGATTGCTATTTGTAATATCCATCCACTAAAGTGTATTTTATCCAAGTGAGCTCATTACTTGTAGTTTTCTTCAATTAACGTATTCAAATATTATGTTTTTCTCTCTACTCAAAATGCAATGGCATTAACAATAAAATTAAAAATCAAAACGTTGCATTTTTACAATTTTTAGAATTTTAAAGTTGTCTATGGATAAAAGTATTGTGAATAATCAGTTGAATTAAAATTTTGTAATTTTTTTAATTGTCTAATTTGCCCCAAAGCAATTTGTAATGATTTCTATAATTTTAGTCTGCAAACATATTACTTAAGAAAAGCGCATGCAATGGACTCCAAAAAGAAGTTTGCCCACTCCACTTTAGAGATTTATGCTTGACCCAACCTTGAAGTTTAGGATTGCTACTTATAATATTTATCCATTAAAGTGTATTTTATCCAAGTGAGTCCATTACTCGTATTTTTTTTCAATTAACATATTCAAATATTATGTTTTTCTCACCACTCAAAATCCAATGGCATTAACATAAAATGTAAAAATCAAAACATTGCATTTTTACAATTTTTAGAATTTTAATGTCTTTTAGGGATAAATGCATTTTCAATTATTAGTTGAATTTAAATTTTGTAATTTTTTTTTATTGTCTCCTTTGCCCCAATGCAATTTTTAATAAGTTATATAATTTCAATTTGCAAGCATATTACTTAAGGAAAACAAATGCAATGGACAATAATAAGAAGTTTCCCCCTCCCCTCAAAAGATATAAACTTGACCAAAAATTGAAGCCTGGGATTGCTATTTATAACATTCTTCCACTAAAGTGTATTTTCTACAATTGAGTCCATTACTTGTATTTCCCTTCAATAACTTATTCAAATATAATGTTTTTCTCACCACTCAAAATGCAATGGCATTAACAATAATATTAAAAATCAAAACGTTACATTTTTATAATTTTTAGAATTCTAAATTTTTCTACGGATAAAAGCATTATGAATAATCAATTGAATTTAAATTTTGTAATTTTTTTAATTGTCTCCTGTGCCTCAACATAATTTTTAATGATTTCTATAATTTAGGCTGAAAATATATGACTTAAGAAAAAGCACATGCAATGGACCGTAAAAAAAAGTTTGCCTGCTCCCCTCTAGAGATTTATGCTTAACCCAGCATTGAAGTTTAGGATTGCTATTTGTAATATTTCATCCACTAAAGTGCATTTTATTCGAGTGAGTTCATTACTTGTATTTTTCTTCAATGAACATATTCAAATATTATATTTTTCTCACCAGTCAAAATGCAATGGTATTAACAATAAAATTAAAAATCAAAGCGTTGCATTTTTACAATTTTTAGAATTTTAAAGTCTTCTAGGGATAAATACGTTGTGAATTATCAATTGAATTTAAATTTTATAAATTTTTTAATTGTCTTATTTGCCCCAATGCAATTTGTAACGATTTCTCTAATATTAATCTGCAAGCATATTACTTAAGAAAAAACAAATGCAATGGCCTATAATAAGAAGTTGCCCTCTCCCCTTAAGAGATATGTGCTTGACCCACCATTAAAGCTTGGGATTGCTACTTGTAATATCTATCCACTAAAGTGTATTTTATTCAAGTGAGTTCATTTCCTATATTTTTCTTCAATTAACATATTCAAATATTATATTTTTCTCACCACTCAAAATGAAATGGCATTAATAATAAAACTAAAAAATCAAATGGTTGCATCTTTACAATTTTTAGAATTTTAAAGTCTTCTAGGGAATAATGCATTGTCAATTATCAGTTGAATTTAAATTTTGTAATTTTTTTTAATTGTCTCCTTTGCCCCAATGCAATTTGTAATGATTTTTATAATTTTAGTCTGCAAACATATTACCTAAGAAAAAACGCATGCAAAGGACTCTAAAAAGAAGTTTGCCTACTGTCCTCTAGAAATTTATACTTGGGCCAACGTTGAAACTTGGGGTTGCTATTTGTAATATCCATCCACAATTGAGTCCATTACTTGTATTTCTCTTCAATTAACATATTCAAATATTATGTTTTCCTCACCACTCAAAGTGCAGTGGTATTAACAATAAAATGAAAAATCAAGAGGTTGCATTTTTACAATTTTTAGAAGTTTAAAGTCTTCTAGGGATAAATGCATTGTCAATTATGAGTTAAAGTTAAATTTTGTAATTTTTTTCATTGTCTCCTTTGCCCTAATGCAATTTGTAATAATTTTTATAATTTTAATCTGCAAGCATATTACTTAAGAAAAACCATATGCAATGGACTATAATAAAAAGTTCCCCCCCTCAAGAGATTTATGTTTGACCCAACATTGAAGCTTGGGATTGTTATTTATAACATTCTTCCACTAAAATATATTTTCTACAATTGAGTCCATTACTTGTATTTCTCTTCAATAACTTATTTTAATACAATGTTTTACTCACTACTCAAAATGCAATGGCATTAACAATAAAATTAAAAATCAAATTATTGCATTTTTACAATTTTTAGAATTTTAAAGTCTTTTAGGGATAAATGTATTGTCAATTATCAGTTGAATTTAAATTTTGTAATTTTTTTTTGTCTCCTTTGCCCAAATGCAATTTGTAATGATTTCTATAATTTTAATCTACAAGCATATTACTTGAGAAAAAACAAATGCAATGGACTATAATAAGAAGTTTCCCCCTCCTCTCAAGAGATATATACTTGATCTAACATTGAAACTTGAGATTGCTATTTATAAGATTCTTCCACTAAAGTGTATTTTCTTCAATTAACTTATTCAATTATTATGTTTTTCTCACTACTCAAAATGCAATGACATTAATAATAATATTAAAAATCAAAACGTTGCATTTTTACAATTTTTAGAATTTTAAAGTTTTCAATGGATGAAAGCATTGTGAATAATCAGTTGAGTTTAAATTTTTGTAATTTTTTTAATTGTCTCCTCTGCCCCAAGGAAATTTCTAATGATTTTTATAATTTTAATCTACAAACATATTACTTAAGAAAAAGCACATGATATGCACTCTAAAAAGAAGTTTGCCCACTCCCCTCTAGAGATTTATGCTTCACCCAACATTGAAACTTGGGATTGCTATTTGTAATATCCTTCAACTAAAGTGTATTTTATTCATGTGCGTTCATTATTTGTATTTCGCTTCAAATAACATATTCAAATATTATGTTTTTCTCACCACTCAAAATACAATGGCATTAACAATAAATTTAAAAATCAAAACATTGCATTTTTACAATTTTTAGAATTTTAAAGTTTTCTACGGATAAAAGCATTGTGAATAATCAGTTAAATTTAAATTTTGTAATTTTTTAAATTGTCTCGTTTGCCCCATGGCAATTTGTAATAATTTTTATAATTTTAGTTTGCAAACATATTACTTAAGAAAAAACGCATGCAATGGACTCCAAAAAGAATTTTGCCCACTTTCCTCTAGAGATTTATGCTTGACCTAACATTTAAACTTGGCATTGCTATTTGTAATATTTATCTACTGAAGTGTATTTTATTCAAGTGAGTTCATGAATTGTATTTTTCTTCAATTAGCATATTCAAATATTATGTTTTTCTCACTACTCAAAATGAAATCACATAAACAATAATATTAAAAATCAAAATATTGCATTTTTACAATTTTTAGAAATTTAAAGTTTTGTACAGATAAAAACATTGTGAATAATCAATTAAATTTAAATTTTTGTAATTTTTTTAATTGTCTCCTTTGCCCCAACGCAATTTGAAATGATTTTGATAATTTTAGTTTGCCCAACGCAATTTGAAATGATTTTGATAATTTTAATTTGCCTAACGCAATTTGAAATGATTTCGATAATTTTAGTTTGCAAACATATTACTTAAGAAAAAGCAAATGTAATGGACTCTAATAAGAAGTTTTTCTAGTCCCCTCTAGAGATATATGCTTCACCCAACATTAAAACTTGGAATTGCTATTTATAATATTTATCCACTAAAGTGTATTTTATTCAAGTGAGTCCATTACATGTATTTCTCTTCAATTAACATATTCAAATATTATGTTTTTCTCACCACTCAAAATGCAATGGCATTAACAATAAATTTAAAAATCAAAACATTGCATTTTTATAATTTTTAGAATTTTAAAGTCTTCTTGGGATAAATACATAGCCAATTATCAGTTAAATTTAAGTTTTATAATTTTTTTAATTGTCTCCTTTGCCACAATGCAATTGGAAATGATTTATCTAATTTTTGGGTAAAAACATATTACTTGAGAAAAAACAGATGCAATGGACTCCAAAAACTCCAAAAAGAAATTTGCCCACTCCCCTCTAAAGATTTATGCTTAACCCAACATTGAAACTTAGGATTGCTATTTGTAATATCCATCCACTAAAGTCTATTTTATTCAAGTGAGTTCATTACTTGTAGTTTTCTTCAATTAACATATTCAAATATAATGTTTTTCTTTCCACTCAAAATGCAATGGCATTAACAATAAAATTAAAAATGAAAACGTTGCATTTTTACAAATTTTAGAATTTTAAAGTCTTTGAGGGATAAATGCATTGCCAATTATCAGTTGAATTTAAATTTTGTAATTTTTTTCATTGTCTCCTTTGCCCTAATGCAATTTGTAATAATTTCTATAATTTTAATCTCCAAGCATATTACGTAAGAAAAAACAAATGCAATGGACTATAATAAGAAGTTTCCCCCTCCCCTCAAGAGATATATGTTTGACCCAACATTGAAGCTTGGGATTGCTATTTATAACATTCTTCTAGTAAATTGTATTTTCTACAATTAAGTCCATTACTCATATTTCTCCTCAATAACTTATTCAAATATAATGTTTTTCTCACTACTTAAAATGCCATGACATTAATAATAAATTTAAAAATCAAAACATTGCATTTTTACAATTTTTAGAATTTTAAAGTCTTTTAAGGATAAATGCATTGTTAATAATCAATTGAAGATAAATTTTGTAATTTTTTTAATTGTCTCCTATGCCACAATGCAATTCGAAATGATTTATGTAATTTTTGGGTACAAAAATGGAATCTAAAAGTTAGTTTGTCCACTCCCCTCTAGAGATTTATGCTTGACTCAACATTGAAACTTGGGATTGTTATCTGTAATATCTATCCACTAAAGTGTATTTTATTCGAGTGAGTTCATTACCTGTATTTTCCTTCAATTAACATATTTAAATATTATGTTTTTCTCCTTAAACAAAATGTAATGGCATTAACAATAAAATTAAAAATTAAAACATTGCATTTTTACAATTTTTTGAATTTTAAAGTCTTCTTGGGATTAATGTATTGTTAATTATCAGTTGAATTTAAATTTTGAAATTTTTTTAATTGTTTCCTTTGCCCCAATGCAATTTGTGATGATTTCTATAATTTTAATCTGCAAGCATATTACTTAAGAAAAAACGAATGCAATGGACTATAATAAGAAGTTTCCCCCTCCCCTCAAGAGATATATGCTTGACCCAACATTGAATCTTGGGATTGTTATTTATAAGATTCTTCTACTAAAGTGTATTTTCTACAATTGAGTCCATTACTTGTATTTCTCTTCAATAACTTATTCAAATATAATGTTTTTCTCACCACTTAAAATGCAATGACATTAAAAATAATATTAAAAATCAAAACATTGCATTTTTACAATTTTTAGAATTTTAATGTTTTCTATGGATAAAAACATTGTGAATAATCAATTAAATTTAAATTTTTGTAATTTTTTTAATTGTCTCGTTTGCCCCAAGGCAATTTCTAATGGTTTCTATAATTATAATCTACAAACATATTACTTAAGAACAAGCACATCCTATGGACTCCAAAAAGAAGGTTGCCCACTCCCCTCTAAAGACTTATGATTGACCCAGTGTTAAAACTTAGGATTGCTACTTATAATATTCATCCATTAAAGTGTATTTTATTTAAGTGAGTCCATTACTCGTATTTTTCTTCAATTAACATATTCAAATATTATGTTTCTCTCACCACTCAAAATGCAATCACTTTAACAATAATATTAAAAATCATAACATTGTATTTTTATAATTTTTAGAATTTTAAAGTTTTTATGAATAAAAGTATTGTGAATAATCAGTTAAATTTAATTTTTGTAATTTTTTTAATTGTCTCCTTTCTCCCAAGGCAATTTGTAATGATTTCTATAATTTTAGTCTCCAACATATTACTGACAAAAAACATAAGAAGGTTCCCCCTCCCCTCTAGAGATATATGCTTGACCTAACATTGAAACTTGGAATTACTATTTATAATTTTCTTATACTAAAATGTATTTTCTACAATTGAGTCCATTACTTGTATTTCTCTTCAATAGCTTATTCAAATATAATGTTTTCTCACCACTCAAAACGCAATGGCATTAACAATAAAATTAAAAATCAAAACGTTGCATTTTTACAGGTTTTTGAATTTTAAAGTCTTATAGGGACAAATACATTGTGAATTATCAGTTGAATTTAAATTTTGAAATTTTTTTCATTGTCTCCTTTGCCCCAATGCAATTTGTAATGATTTATATAATTTTAATTTGCAAGCATATTACTTAAGGAAAAACAAATGCAATGGACTATAATAAGAAATTTCCCCCTCCCCTCAAGAGATATATGCTTAACCCAACATTGATACTTGGGATTGCTATTTCTAACATTCTTCCACTAGAGTGTATTTTCTGCAATTGAGTCCATTACTTGTTTTTCTCTTCAATAGTTTATTCAAATATAATGTTTTCTCACCACTCAAAACACAATGACATTAACAATAAAATTAAAAATCAAAACATTGCATTTTTACAATTTTTTGAATTTTAAAGTCTTCTAGGGATAAATGCATTGTCAATTATCAGTTGAATTTAAATTTTGTAATTTTATTAATTGTCTGCTTTGGCCCAATGCAATTTGTAATGATTTCTATCATTTTAATCTGCAAGCATATTACTTAAGAAAAAACAAATGCAATGGAGCCACTTCTGCTTGCACACTTAGATCTGGTTGGCAACAATTACAACCCATACAAGGCTGTGGGAATAACAATGCTTGACCTAATGTTGATGCTTAAGATTGTTATTTGTAATATTCATCCACTAAAGTGTATTTTATTCAAATGAGTCCATTACTTGAATTTTTCTTCAATTAACATATTCAAATATTATATTTTTCTTACCACTCAAAATGCAAGGACATTAACAATAAATTTACAAATCAAAACATTACATTTTTACAATTTTTTGAATTTTAAAGTCTTCTTGGGATAAAAGCATTGTCAATTATCAGTTGAATTTAAATTTTATAATTTTTTTAATTGTCTTTTTGCCACAATCCAATTTGAAATCATTTATCTAATTTTTAGGTACAAACTTATTACCTAAGAAAAAGAAAATGCAATGGATAATAATAAGAAGTATTCCTACTCCCCTCTAGAGATATATGCCTTACCCAACATTGAAACTTGGGATTACTATTTATAATATTCATCCACTGAAGTATATTTTATTTAAGTGAGTCCATTACTTATATTTTTCTTCAATTAATATATTCAAATATTATGTTTTTCTCACTATTCAAAATGCAATGGCATTAATAATAAATTTAAAAATCAAAATGTTGCATTTTTACAACTTTTAGAATTTTAAAGTCTTATAGGGAAACATGCATTCTCAATAATTAGTTGAACTTAAAATTTGAAATTTTTTTGAATTGTCTCCTTTGCCACAATGCAATTTGTAATGATTTCTATAATTTTTCTTTAATTAACATATTAAAACTTTATGTTTTTCTCACCACTCAAAATGCAATGGCATTAACAATAAATTTAAAAATCAAAATGTTGCATTTTTACAATTTTTAGAATTTTAAAGTCTTTTAGGGATAAATGGATTGTCAATTATTAGTTGAATTTAAATTTTGTAATTTTTTTAATTGTCTCCTTTGCCCCAATGCAATTTGTACTGATTTTTATAATTTTAATCTGCAAGCATATTACTTAAAAAAAAACAAATGCAATGGAGTATAATAAGAAGTTTCCCCCTCCCCTCAAGACATATATGTTTGACCTAACATTGAAACTTGTGATTGCTATTTATAATATTTTTTCACTAAAGTGTATTTTCTACAATTGAGTCCATTACATATATTTCTCTTTAATAACTTATTCAAATATAATGTTTTTCTCACCACTCAAAATGCAATGACATTAACAATAAATTTAAAAATCAAAACATTGCATTTTTATAATTTTTAGAATTTTAAATTCTTCTTGGGATAAAAGCATTGTCAATTATCAGTTGAATTTAAATTTTGTAATTTTTTTAATTATCTTCTTTGCCACAAAGCAATTTGAAATCATTTATCTAATTTTTAGGTACAAACTTATTACTTAAGAAAAAGAAAATGCAATGGACACTAATAAGAAGTATTCCCACTCCCCTCTATAGATATATGCTTCACCCAACATTGAAGCTTGGGATTGCTATTTATAATATTCATTGACTAAAGTGTATTTTATTCAAGTGAGTCCATTACTTGTATTTTTGTTCAATTAACATATTCAAGTATTATGTTTTTCTTGCCACTCAAAATTCAATGACATTAACAATAAATTTAAAAATCAAAACATTGCATTTTTACAACTTTTACAATTTTAAAGTCATCTAGGGATATATGCATAATCAATAATCAGTTGAATTTAAATTTAGTAATTTTTTTAATTGTCTCCTATGCTATAATGCAATTTCGAATGATTTATCTAATTTTTGGGAACAAACATCTTACTTAAGAAAAAACAAATGCAATGAACTCTAATAGGAAGTTTCCCCACTCCCCTAAAGAGATATATGCTTTACCCAACCTTGAAACTTGAGATTGTTATTTATAATATTTTTCTACTAAAGTGTATTTCTCTTTAATTAACTTATTCAAACATAATGTTTTTCTCACCACTAAAAATGCAATGACATTAACAATAAATTTAAAAATCAAAACATTGCATTTTTACAACTTTTACAATTTTAAAGTCATCTTAGGATAAATGCATAGTCAATAATTAGTTCAATATAAATTTTGTAATATTTTTAATTGTCTCCTTTGTCATAATACAATTTGAAATGATTTGTCTAATTTTTGGGAACAAAAAACTTACTTAAGAAAAAGCGAATACAATGCACTCTAATAAGAAGTTTACCTACTCCTCTTTAGAGATTTATGCTTGACCCAACATTAAAACTTAGGATTGCTATCGGTAATATTTATCCACTAAAGTGTATTTTATTCAAGTGAGTTCATTATTTGTATTTTTCTTCAATTAACATATTCAAATATTATGTTTTTCTCACCACTCAAAATGTAATGACATTAAAAATAAAATTAAAAATCAAAATGTTTCATTTTTACAATTTTTAGAATTTTAAAGTCTTTTAAAGGATAAATGCATTGTTAATTATCAGTTGAATTTAAATTTTGTAATTTTTTTAATTGTCTCCTTTGCCCCATTGCAATTTGTAATGATTACTTAAGGAAAAACAAATGAAATGGTATAAATTGCAATGGACTATAATAAAAAGTTTTCTCGGTCCCCTCTAGGGATATATGCTTAAACCAACATTTATGCTTGGGATAACTATTTATAATATCCATCCACTAAAGTGTATTTTATACAAGTGAGTTCTTTACTTGTATTTTTTTCCAATTAAGATATTCAAATATTATGTTTCTCGCACAACTCAAAATGTAATGACATTAACAATAAATTTCAAAATCAAAACATTTCATTTCTACAATTTTTAAAATTTTAAAGTCTTCTAAGGTTAAATGAATTGTCAATAATCAGTTGAATTTAAATTTTGTAGTTTTTTTAATTGTCTCCTTTTCCACAATGCAATTTGAAATGATTTTTCTAATTTTTGGGTACAAACATTTTACTAAAGAAAATACAAATGCAATGGAGTCTAATAAGAAGTTTGTCCACTTCTGTCTAGAGATTTATGCTAGACCCAACATTGAACCTTGGGATGATTATTTATAATATTCATCCATTAAAGTGTATTTTGTTCAAGTGTGTCCATTAGAGATATATGTTTGACCCAACATTTATGCTTAAGAGGACTATTTATAATATCCATCCACTAAAGTGTATTTTATACAATTTAGTCCATTACTTGTATTTTTGTTCAATTAAGATGTTCAAATATTATGTTTTTCACGCCATGCAAAATTGAAAGACATTAAAAATATATTAAAAAATAAAAATATTGCATTTTTTTAATTTTTAGAATTTTAATGTCTTCTAGGGATAAATTTATTGTCAATAATTAATTGAATTTAACTTTTGTAAATTTTTTAATTATCTCCTCTGCCACAATGTCATTTGTAATGATTTCTATTATTTTAACTTGCAAACAAATTACATAAGAAAAAGCAAATGCAATGGAATATAATAAGAAGTTTTCCACTTCCCTTTAGAGACATATACTTGACCCAACATTGAAACTCGGGATTATTATTTATCTTTATCATATTAATCCACTAAAGTGTATTTTATGCAATTGAGTCCATAACTTGTATTTTTCTTCAATTAACATATTCAAATATTATTTTTTTCTCAACACTCAAATGCAATGGTTTTAACCATTTTAAAGTCATTTAGGGATAAATGCATAGTCAGTAATCAGTTGAATTTAAATTTTGTAATTTTTTTAATTGTCTCTTTTGCCACAATGTAATTTGAAATGATTTATCTGATTTTTATGTACAAACATATTATTTCAGAAAAAGCAAATGCAATGGATTATAATAAGGAATTTCCCCACTCCCCTCTAAAGATTTATGCTTGACTCAACATTGAAACTTGAGATTGTTATTTATAATTGTGATCCACTAAATTCTATTTTATTCAAGTGAGTCCATTTCTTGTATTTTTCTTCAATTAACATATTCAAATATTACGTTTTTCTTACCACGCAAAATGCAATGACATTAATAATAAATTTTAAAATCAAAACATTGCATTTTTACAATTTTTAGAATTTTAAGGTCTTCTAGGGATACATGCATTGTCAATTATTAGTTGAATTTAACTTTTGTAATTTTTTTAATTCTCTCCTTTGCCACAATTAAATTTGTAATAATTTTTATAATTTTTGTCCGCAAACATATTCCTTAACCTAACTTTGAAACTTGGGATTGGTATTTATAATATTCTTCCCCTAAAGTGTATTTTATACAAGTAAGCCCATTACTTGTATTTTTCTTCAATTGACACATTCAAATATTATGTTTTTCTCTCCACTCAAAATGCAGAGATATTAACATTAAATTTAGAAATCAAAAACATTGTATTTTTACAATTTTTAGAATTTTAAGGTTTTCTAGGGATACATGTATTGCCAATTATCAGTTGAATTTAACTTTTGTAATTTTTTTAATTCTCTCCTTTGCCACAATGCAATTTATAATGATTTAACTAATTTTTGGGTACAAACGTATCATTTAAGAAAAATCAAATGCAATGGACTCTAATAAGAAGTTTCGCCACTCCCCTCTAGAGATACATGCTTGACCTAGCATTTAAGCTTGAGAATGCTATTAATAATATTCATCCACTAAAATATATTTTATACATTTGAGTTCATTAGTTGTATGTTTAATCAATTAACTTATTCAAATATTATGTCTTTCTCACCACTCAAGATGCAATGTCATTAATAATAAATTTAAAAATCAAAACATTGCGTTTTTACAATTTTTAGAATTTTAAAGTCTTCAAAGGATAAAAACATTGTCAATAATTAGTTGAATATAAATTTTGCAACTTTTTAAATTATCTCCTTTGCCACAATACAATTTGTAATGATTTCTATAATTTCAGTATTCAAACATGTTACTTAAGAAAAAATAAATGCAATAGACTTTAATAAGAAATTTTCTCGCTCCCCTCTATAGATTTATACTTCACCCAACATTGAAGCTTAGGATTGCTATTTATAATATTCTTCCACTAAAGTCTATTTTATACAATTGAGTCCATTACTTTATTTTTCTTCAATTAACATATTCAAATATTATATTTTTCTCACTACCCAAAATGTAATGGGATTAACAATAAATTTAAAAATCAAAACATTGCTTTTTTTACAACTTTTAGAATTTTAAAGTCTTGTAGGGATAAATGCATTGTCAATAATCAATTGAATTCAAAATTTTATAATTTTTTAATTGCCTCCTTTGCCACCATGCAATTTGAAGTGATTTATCTAATTTTTGGGTACAAACATATTACTTAAGAAAAAGCAAATGTAGTGGACTCCAATATGAAGCTTCCCTACTCCCTTCTAGACATTTACACTTGACCCAACATGGAAGCTTAGGATTGCTATTTATAATATTCATCACTACAGCATGCAATTTGAAGTGATTTATCTAATTTTTGGGTACAAACATATTACTTAAGAAAAAGCAAATGCAGTGGACTCCAATATGAAGCTTCCTTACTCCTTTCTAGACATTTACACTTGACCCAACATGGAAGCTTAGGATTGCTATTTATAATATTCATCCACTACAGTATATTTTATTCAAGTAAGTTTATTACTTGTATTTTTCTTCAATTAACATATTCAAATATTACATTTTTCTCACCACGCAAAATGCAATGGTATTCATAATAAATTTAAAAATCAAAACATTGCATTTTTACAACTTTTATAATTTAAAGTCTTTTAGAGATACATGCATTCTCCATAATGAGTTGAATTTATGTTTTGTAATTTTTTTTTATTGTCTCCATTACCACAATGCATTTTGTAATGATTTCTATAATTTTAATATGCAAACATATTACTTTAGAAAAAGCAAATGCAATGGACTCTAATATGAAGTTTTCCCACTCCCCTTTAGAGATTTAGCCTTGATCTAACATTGAAACGTGAGATTGCTATTTATAATATATATCCACTAAAGTGTATTTTATACAATTGAGTCCATTATTGTATTTTTGTTCAATTAAGATGTTCAAATATTATGTTTTTCACGCCATTCAAAATCCAATGGCATTAACAACATATTAAAAAATAAAAACATTGCATTTTTTTTTAATTTTTAGAATTTTAATGTCTTTTAGGGATAAATGTGTTGTCAATAATCAATTGAATTAAAATTTTGTAAATTTTTTAATTGTCTTCTCTGCCACAATGTCATTTGTAATGACCCAACGTTAAAGCTTGGGATTGCTATTTATCATATTAATCCACTAAAGTGTATTTTATGCAATTGAATCCATAACTTGTATTTTTCTTCAATTAACATATTCAAATATTATGTTTTTCTCACCACTCAAATGCAATGATATCAACAATAAATTTAAACATCGAAACATTGCCTTTTACAATTTTTACAATTTTAAAGTCATTTAGGGATAAATACATAGTCAATAATCAATTGAATTTAAATTTTGTAATTTTTTTAATTGTCTCCCTTACCACAATGCAATTTGAAATGATTTATCTGATTTTTATGTACAAACTTATTATTTCAAAAAAAGCAAATGTAATGGACTGTAATAAAGAGTTTCCTCATTCCCCTCTAGAGATTTATGCTTGACCCAACATTGAAACTTGAGATTGCTATTTATAATTGTCATCCATTAAAGTGTATTTTATTCAAGTGAATCCATTTCTTGTATTTTTCTTCAATTAACATATTCAAATATTATGTTTTTCTCACCACTCAAAATACAATGGCATTAACAATAAAGTTTAAAATCAAAACATTGCATTTTACAATTTTTAGAATTTTAAGATCTTCTAGGGATACATGTATTGTCAATTATGAGTTGAATTTAACTTTTGTAATTTTTTTAATTCTTTCCTTTACCGCATTACAATTTGTAATGATTTTTATAATTTTAGTTTGCAAATGTATTAGATAAGAAAAAGAAAATGCAATGGACTCTAATAAGAAGTTTTCCCACTCCGCTCTAGAGATATATGCTTGACCTAATATTGAATCTTGACATTGCTATTTATAATATTTTTCCACTAAAGTGTATTTTATACAATTGAGTCCATTACATGTAGTTTTATTCAATTAACATATTCAAATAATATGTTTTTCTCACCACTCAAATGCAATAGCGTTAACAATAAATTTAAAAATTGAACATTGCCTTCTTAGAATTTTTACAATTTTAAAGTTATCTAGGGATAAATGCATTGTCAATAATCAGTTGAATTTATAATTTGTAATTTTTAACTTGTCTTATTTGCCACAATGCAATTTGATATAATTTATCTAATTTTTGGGTTCACAAATATTACTTAAGAAAAAGCAAATGCAATTGACTCTAATAAGAAGTTTCCCCACTCTCTCTAGAGATTTATGTTAGATCGAACATTAAAGCTTGGGATTACTATTTATAATATTCATCCACTAAAGTGTATTTTATTCTAATGAGTCCATTACTAGTATTTTTCTTCAATTAACATATTCAAACATTATGTCTTTTTCACCACTCAAAATGCATTGACATTAACAATAAATTTAAAAATCAAAATATTATATTTTTACAATTTTTAGAATTTTAAGGTAGGATAAATGCATTATCAATAATCAGTTGAATTTAAATTTTATAATTTTTTTAATTATCTCCTTTGCCACAATGCAATTTGTAATAATTTTTATAATTTTTGTCTGCAAACATATTACTTGACCTAACTTTAAAGCTTGGGATTGGTATTTATAATATTCTTCCCCTAAAGTATATTTTATACAAGTGAGACCATTACTTGTATTTTTCCTCATTTAACATATTCAAATATTATGTTTTTCTCACCACTGAAAATGTAGAGGCATTAACATTAAATTTAAAAATCAAAACATTGCATTTTTACAATTTTTAGAATTTTAAAGTCTTATAGGGATGAATCTATTGTCAATAATCAGCTGAATTTAAATTTTGTAATTTTTTTTAATTGTCTCCTTTGCCATAATGCAATTTGAAATGATTTAACTAATTTTTGGGTACAAACGTATCACTTAAGAAAAAGCAAATGCAATGGACTCTAATAAGAAGTTTTGCTGCTCCCCTTTAGAGATACATGCTTGACCTAGCATTTAAGTTTGGGATTGCAATTCATAATATTCATCTACTGAAGTATATTTTATACATTTGAATTCATTACTTGTACGTTTGATCAATTAATATATTCCAATATTATGTTTTTCTCACTACTAAAGATGCAATGTCATTAACAATAAATTTAAAAATCAAGACATTGTGTTTTTACAATTTTTAAATTTAAAGTCTTTTAGGGGTAAATGCATTATCAATAATCAGTTGAATGCAAATTTTGTAATTTTTTTAATTGTCTCCTTTACCATAATATGATTTGTAATAATTTATATAATTTTAGTCTACAAACAAATTACTGAAGAAAAAACAAATGTAATGGACTATAATAAGAAGTTTCTCGCTCCCCTCTAGAGATTTATTCTTAACCTAACATTGAAACGTGAGATTGCTATTTATAATATATATCCACTAAAGTGTATTTTATACAATTGAGTCCATTATTGTATTTTTGTTCAATTAAGATGTTCAAATATTATGTTTTTCGTGCCATTCAAAATCCAATGACATTAACAATATATTAAAAAATAAAAACATTGCATTGTTTTTTAATTTTTAGAATTTTAATGTCTGCTAGGGATAAATGTGTTGACAATAATCAATTGAATTTAAATTTTGTAAATTTTTTAATTGCCTCCTTTGCCATAATATCATTTGTAATGACCTAACATTGAAGCTTGAGATTACTTGACCTAACATTAAAGCCTAAGATTGCTATTTATCATATTAATCTACTAAAGTGTATTTTATGCAATTGAGTCCATAACTTGTTTTGTTCTTCAATTAACATATTCAAATATTATGTTTTTGTCACCACTTAAAATGCAATGGCATTAACAATAAATTTAAAAGTCAAAAGATTGCATTTTTACAATTTTTAGAATTTTAAAGAATTCAAAGGATAAATGCATTATCAATAATCAATTGAATGTAAATTTTGTAATTTTTTTAATTGTCTCCTTTGCCATAATGCAATTTGTAATGATTTCTATAATTTCAATCTACAAACATATTACTTAAAGAAAGAAAAAACAAATGCAATATACTTTAATAAGAAGTTTTCTCATTCCTTCTAGAGATTTATGCTTGACCCAACATTGAAACTTATGATTGCTATTTATAATATTCATCCACTAAAGTGTATTTTATACTATTGAGTTCATTACTTATATTTTTTTTCAACTAACATATTTAAATATAATGTTTTTCTCACCACCCAAAATGCAATGAGATTAACAATAAATTTAAAAATCAAAACATTGCTTTTTTACAATTTTTAGAATTTAAAGTCTTATAAGGATAAATGGATTGTCAATAATTAGTTAAATTTAAATTTTGTAATTTTTTTAATTGTCTCCTTTGCCACCATGCAATTTGAAATGATTTATCTAATTTTTGGGTACAAATATATTACTTAAGAAAAAGTAAATGCAATGGACTCCAATAAGAAGTTTCCCCACTCCTCTCTAGACATTTACGCTTGACCCAACATGGAACCTTAGAATTGCTATTTATAATATTCATCCATTAAATTGTATTTTATACAATTGAGTCCATTACTTGTATTTTTCTTCAATTAACATATTCAAATATTACGTTTTTCTCACCACTGAAAATGCAATGGTATAAACAATAAATTTAAAAATCAAAACATTGCATTTTTATAATTTTTAGACTTTTAAAATCTTCTAGGGATAAATACATTGTCAATAATTTGTTGAAGTTAAATTTTGTAAATTTTTTAATTGTCTCATTTGCCACAATGCAATTTGTAATGATTTCTACAATTTCAATTTGCAAACATATTACTTAAGGAAAGGCAAATGCAATGGACTCTAATAAGAAGTTTTCCCACTCACCTCTAGACATTTATGCTTGACCTAATATTGATGTTTGGGATTGCTATTTACAATATTCGTCCATTAAAGTGTATTTTATACAATTGAGTCCATTACTTATTTTTTTCTTCAATTAGCAAATTCAAATATTTTGCTTTTCTCACCACTCAAAATTCAATGGCATTAACAAGAAATTTAAAAATCAAAACATTGCATTTTTACAATTTGTGTAATTTTAAAATCTTCTAGGGATAAATGCACTGTCAGTAATCGATTGAATTTAAATTTTGTAAATTTTTTAATTGTCTCTTTTATCATAATGGTATTTGTAATGATTTCTATAATTTCAATTTGCAAACATATTACTTAAGAAAAAGCAAATGCAGTGGACTCTAAGAAGAAGTTTCCCTACTCCCCTCGAAAGATTTATGCTTAACCTAACATTGAAGCTTGGAATTACTATTTATAATATTCATCCACTAAAGTGTATTTTATTCGAGTGAGTCCATTGCTTGTATTTTTCTTCATTAAAGATATTCACATATTATGCTTTTCTCACCACTCAAAATTTAATGGAATTAACAATAAATTTAAAAATCAAAACATTGCATTTTTTAAATTTTTAGAATTTTAATGTCTTTTAGGGATAAATGTATTGTCAATAATTAGTTGAATTTAAATTTTCTAAATGTTTTAATTGCCTCATTTGCCACAATGTAATTTGTAATGATTTCTACAATTTCAGTTTGCAAACATATTACTTAAGAAAAGACAAATGCAATGGCCTTTAATAAGAGGTTTTCCCACTCACCTCTAGGGATTTAAGCTTGACCCAATGTTGATGTTTGAGATTGCTATTTACAATATTCATCCACTAAAGTGTATTTTATACAATCAAGTTCATTATTTGTTTTTTTCTTTAATTAACCTATTCAAATATTATGTTTTTCTCACCACTCAAAATGCAGTGGGATTAACAACAAATTTAAAAATCAACATATTGCATTTTTACAATTTTTGAAATTTTAAAGTCTTATAAGGATAAATGCATTGACAATAATTAGTTGAATTTAAATTTTCAAAATTTTATTATTTGTGTCCTTGGCCATAATTCAATTTGAAATGATTTATCTAGTTTTTGGATACAAACATATAACTTAAGAAAAAACAAATGCAATGGGTTTTAATAAGAAGTTTCCCCACTCCCCTCAAGAGATTTATGCTTGACCTAACATTGAAACTTGGGATTGTTATTTATAATATTCATCCACTAAAGTGTATTTTATTCATGTGAGTCCATTACTTGTATTTTTCTTCAATTAATATATTCAAATATTATATTTTTCTTACCACTCAAAATGCAATGGGATTATAAATAAATTTAAACATCAAAATATTACGCGTTTTCAATTTTTCAAATTTTAAAATCTTATAGGGATAACTGCTTTGTCAATAATCAGTTGAATTTAAATTTTGTAATTTTTTTAATTGTCTTATTTGCCACAATGTAATTTGAAATGATTTTTCTCATTTCAGGGTACAAACATATTACTTAAGAAAAAGCAAATGCAATGGACTCTTACAACAAGTTTCCCCACTTTCTTCTAGAGATTTACGCTTGACCCAACATTAAAGCTTGGGATTGCTATTTATAATAGTAATCCATTAAGGTGTATTTTATACAAGTGAGTCCATTACTTAGAGTTTTTTAGGGATAAATGCATTGTCAATAATCAATTAAATTTGAATTTTGTAAATTTATGAATTGTCTTATTTGCCACAATGTAATTTGAAATGAGTTTTCTAATTTTAGAGTTCAAACATATTACTTAAGAAAAAAACAAATGCAATGTACTCTAACAACATGCTTCCCCACTCTCCTCTAAAGATTTATGCTTGACCCAACATTGAAGTTTGGGATTGCTATTTATAATATTCATCTCCTAAAGTGTATTCTCATCAAGTGAGTTCATGAATTGTATTTTTCTTCAATTAAAATATTCAATTATTATGTTCTTCTCACCACTCAAAATGCAATGGGATTAACAAAAAAATTTAAACATTAAAACACTGCATTTTTCAATTTTTGAAATTTTAAAGTCTTTTAGAGATAAATGCATTGTCAATAATCAGTTGAATTTAAATTTTGTAATTTTATGAATTGTCTTATTTGCTACAATGCAATTTGAAATGATTTTTCTAAATTTAAGGTACCAACATAT